>BQNB010012443.1:64157-79158 GCA_026074375.1 Tanacetum coccineum
GGGGTTTGGTAACAATAGTGATAATAAAGTTTGTAAGTTGAACAAGTCCTTATATGGGCTTAAGCAAGCCCCAATGCAGTGGAATGCTAAACTCACTGCTTCTTTGGTTGAGCATGGCTTTGTTCAGAGCAAATTTGATTATTCTTTGTTTATCAAGGAAACTGGAGATGTGTTTGTTGTTTTGTTGGTATATGTGGATGATATTGTTATTATTGGGAATTGTAAAGAAAGCATTGAGTCATTTAAACTGTTTTTAAAAAATAAGTTTATGATAAAAGATTTGGGAAGTTTGAAATATTTTTTGGGGATTGAAGTTTTGGAAAACAAGTCTGGGGTTTGTTTGACACAGAGAAAATATTGTTTAGAACTACTTCATGAGTATGGACTGCTTGCAGCTAAACCTGCAGCAACTCCTTTACAAGAAAATATTGTTTTAAACTTTAAAGAAAATGAAAATGATAAATTGTTGAAAAATGTTACTGAGTATAAAAAATTATTGGGTAAATTGATTTATTTGACTCATACCAGGCCAGATATTTCTTATTATGTCTAATGTTTAAGCCAGTTTATGCACTCACCCTTGCAATCTCATTTTAAGGCTGCATTAAGAGTGCTGATGTATCTGAAAGGTGCTCCAGGTACTAGGGTTCAATTTCTTAAGAACAATAAGCTGAATGTAAAAGCTTATTCTGATGCAGACCGGACGAAGCGCCCAGTTACTAAGAAAAGTGTTTCTGGATTTGTGGTTATGATAGGTAATTGTCCAGTTTCTTGAAAAAGCAAGAAGCAACCTACTATATCTAGATCTTCATCTGAGGCTGAGTATAGATGCTTAGCTGCTACTACTTGTGTAATAATTTGGTTGTGTAACATTTTGAGTGACTTAAAAGTCTCCAGGTTGTTACCTGTTGAGATCTTCTGTGATAGCAGTTCTGCTATTCAAATAGCAAGTAATCCTGTCTTTCATGAGAAGACGAAACATTTTTGAGATTGATGTGCATATTGTAAGAGAGAACGTGTGTGCTGGTGTGATTAAAACTGTTAAAATTCACACCTCAGATCAAATTGCTGATATTTTTACAAAAGGGCTGAGTATAACTCAGCATCAAAAAATTTGTAAGCAGTCGGGGCTTCATGACATGTTCAAATTATAAGTTTTGAAGGAGGGTGTTAAGTTGACTTGATTAGTCAAACTTATAATCTTCTATTAAAGTGTTTTATAAGTGGAGGGACTGAAAGTGCAAAGGTATGAAAGTTAAAGTTGGAGCTGGATATGTTAAAGTCTGAAGCTAGAAGGACTGAAGCTGTAACATTGGAGCTTATATACAGAAAAGGATTTAGGGTTTCAGATCTATCCATTCATTATAATAATTTTATCTTGATATTGTAATCGGTGATAATCTTCTCTCTCTGGTTATCATCTTGATAGTTTGTTCTTTGTTCTTGATTGTATAAGGTTGATCAATCTATTTATTTGATCAACCTATCTGAGTGAGAGTAATTGTAGTGAGCTGAGTAACATTCAACTGTTGGGGATTACTCTTTCTTTTGTATGTAGATTGCATCCGTTTGAAGACAATCATCTCTTAGGTTTTTAGTAATAAAAGATAAAAGGGGTGGGGTGGTTGGTTGAGTTTAATCTTGGTGTTAGTTTTGTTTTGATATCATTTTTACACTTTGTAAATCAAGTACTGTTAAAAATACAAACCATTTTTTTTTTTTTGGAACGGCAATTTGTGGCTACATGGCCCCTAGCCCAGAAGGCGTAGCGAGCCCACACAATCAGATTGGGTCCAGCCCAGAAGGCAATGGCACCCTTCCCTTTACACACGCGGGAGGAAACCCCTATCGCCCTTGACAAGACTCGAACATGAGACCTTGCCTAGGAGGGTAAAACCTTCATACCATTGGACCAAATGCCCGTTGGTAAATACAAACCATTTATATCTATCTGTATTATCGTTTATACTTTATAAGTTTATAATGTCGGTAAGTTTTGTTTTCTTCCCCAGTTTAAAATTAAAAATATCTCACTATTCTTATTTACACAATACAAATAACAAGGAATGTCCAAAAATGATGCTCCTGGTTCGTTTATTATTAAATTATAGCAGTCACATTTTGACAATAAGAAAAACAAGAAAAATGGTCTTGCATTTGACACATTAAAGTAATAAATTAACGCATCAAAATCTGTGTAGTGTAGCTAAAGGCAGGACCCACATCTAGACTCCCAACAATAAACGTATTCCGCGTTTGGTTCATTTAATACCCTTTTCTTTTCTCCCCACTTTATATACTTCCGAAATTATTTCCATTATTCCATACATTAAACTCACAATCACAACTCCAAAATTCCAAAAAAAAACATTGATAACCAGCAAGGCTAATATGGACGTCGAAAAGAAACAAGAACAACCACTCCGAGTCGTCCCAGTTCCTGTCACCATCGACGAAGCCAAGAAGCGTAAACGTCGTAGATGCATAATCATATGGTCATCAGTACTGGCAACGTTTTTTACTATTGCTCTAGTGTTACTAATATTAGCTTTAACAGTTTTCAAAGCCACAAACACCGTTTTAAACTGGGGACAACGTATCATTGGAAGATTTTGATATTTCCATTAACCTTCTTGCACTACAAGTTTCTTTAAATATTTCACTAGGACTTGATATTTCTATCGAAAACCCTAACAAAGTTGGTGTCAAGTACAAAAACAGTTCTGCTATTATAAGGTACAAAGGTGAAGATATTGGTAATGTTCCTGTTCCAGCTGAATGATCGTGGTCTGTGATAGAAACAGTTAATCTTACCTCTAAACTGTTTATGCGGATCGGTTGGATTAGTAATTACGAGATATTTATAGGGAGGTTTTTTTTTTTCCTCTTTTTTTTTCTTTTTTTTTACTTTGGGGGTAACTTGATGTTTACTCTTTATACAATAAAGCTAAAGTTGTGTTCTTTTTTTTTTATATTTTTATTGTCACCTCTACTTCAACGTGTGATGTTAATATTGATATAACAAATAGAAGGATCGCCAATCAAACTTGTCAGTATAAGAACAAGTTGTAGGTGTATCACCTTGCTTAGGTTCTATATTATTGTAATTGTTTACACGGTTAGTCGATTTTTTAGAGAGTCGTGTATTTATTCCAGGATGCATACTGTTTTCTTACTTGTTCGTCCTATGCTATTTTCGCCTGGCTTTCTGTTTATTATGAAATAATACTCTTTGCTATTATTAACTTATTGTTATTCTGTTCTGCATCCTTTTTAGTAATTCATTGTTCATATTACCAAATTATTGTTCTATAGCTTTTAATGTAGTTTTAAACTAAACAAAGATTGCTAGACTTCAATTTTGGAAGGACATATAGTTAGGAATCGGTGTGTACCGAGACCTATTTCAATTCTGTGTTAGAGACACGATAACGCAATCCTACTTTTTTTTAGTGGGCTAAGCAAGTAGTTCGACTTTGTACAAATTAGAAATAGGAAAATAGTTACTACTTCAACATAAGATATGTGTGGATGTGAACATTTGCCTTCATCTTTTCTCCTTGTTTGTCCTTCATGTGACTTTTATTTCTCAAATATAGATTTTAGTTTCTGATATTAGAGCCTTAGGTGTAGTAACGCCGGCGTTGGCGTTGTCTGGCGTTACTACACCGCCGGAAGGCGTTGGCCAACGGCGTTGGACTCGGCGTTGCCGAGCCAACGTGCGTTGGGTGTGATTTAAAAAAAAAAAATCATTTTACCCCCTAACGACTAGAATTTAAATTTTATTTTCCCTCTAATTTTGAAATGTTTCATTTTAGCCCCTAACGGTTAGTATTTATTAAAAAAAAAATCATTTTACCCCCTAAAACGGCTGATTTTTAAAAAAAAAATCATTTTACCCCCCTCACTCAACTCACTATATATACAACACATTAAAAGTTTGATGTCTGCAGTCATTTATCTTGCATTGCAGAAGTCAAAACAGTTGGGAGGCATGGAAATCTTATTTTATATTCTAGAAACCTTCAGGGAAAAATAGAAGTATAAGAAGATTCTGCAGCAAGTGTTGTGACCCTCATCATCAAAAGATATGCCTTGAAATTAACCTTGTTGGGGAGATCAACAAAATTCTAGCAGTCATGTTGGATTCCTAGTAGCAGTGGTATGTTAAATTATCTAAGCAAGTAGTTCGACTTTGTAAAAAAATAAGTTTGGAAACAAATTGCAGCATAAGATATGTGTGAATGGTGTAGATGCAAACCTCTGCATTCATCTTTTCTTCGTGTTTGTCTTTCATATGAATTTAATTATCAAAGACAGATTTTAGTTTTTGATATTGGAATTATTTTTGGTTCTGGTTTTTGTCAGATTGGAAAAGATCGGACTTTGTTGTAGGCCGAACAGATTCAACCTGAACTATTAGTAATCGCATCAGATGAGTGGGCTGGTCATGTGAAAGGAATATTATTTGTTGCTCATTTAATATTTAATTCCAAGATGTATTATGTTTTGATTTGACTAGTGAAGCCACTTTGGTATAAAATCTTGTTTTATTTGTCAATAAAGAGTTCCTAGTTTTGGGGGTCTTTTAGTACGAAATAAGGAACACATGAGTATGATAACCATTAAACTTGCATTGAACAAGTCAAAAGAGTTTGGAGGCATTGAAGACTTATTTCATTTTGCAGACTCATCAAGCTAAAATTAAAGTGAACTAACATTTTTTTGTTGGATTCAATTGTAATGCATTACCAGTATCCTTTTTTTTTTGAAAAAGCATCACCAGTATCCTGGTTGATGAGATAAGCCAAACGTTAGCAATTATGCTGAAATCCTTGCAGATGCTGTTACATTGAAACTTTGACAAGAGGAAAAATAACAAGCATCGTGCTTCTGAAAGAACATGGTCAAAACGCAATGACAGTTTCTTAAAGGGAAATGGCTAGGCATGTGGCGATTATAATAAGAACTACAATGCAGACTTATGGCCAAGTTTGAAAACTTTGTTAGCAAATCCACTAACTTTAAATAGAAAGCCATTGACAAGAAAAGGGGCGATATCGCCCACACTCGTATTTTGGTAATATGAATTTACCAGCTGCCCAGCCTTCCATTTCGCTACCTATTGTAGTCGTAGACTTTTATTGTTCATGTTTAAATTAGTGTCTACAGTATGATATGAATGGCAACAAGACACGATCAGCACCTATTCCTGCTTGGAGATGAATAAGTGGGTAGTGGTTGGTATCATAACTAAGAGATCCTGTAGGAAAAGCACTTAATCAATCATGGAAGTTGAAGCTCATGATTTGGAAAAGGATAAAGCAGATGCTGGAAAGTAAATTCAGAAGGCAGAGAGAAAACATGCTGAAGTTTAAAAGATGCATAAGTGATACTGTTTATGTTTTTTGTTGTTTTTTTGTGTTATTTCTACTACAAGCTATTCGCGTATCCTTGTAAGTGGTATAATAACCAACAGATTTAATCCAAGTATATTAGGATGCATAGAGAGAAGATATGTCTTTTGTATTTGCTCTAGTAGAAAAATTGTCACAAAAGCATGGTTTATAGAATGTGTTAAGATTTTGCAGTGATGCAACATTCACAGCAACCGAGTACAAGCTGTTATACGCTACCTAGTCTCTAGGAATCAAATGTTCACAGCAGCACACAGAAAGTTCCTAAAAACTTTTGGTCAACACAACTATATCCACACAATATCGAATTTTGTAATATCAGCAAAAATCAATACAGTATAACTGACTTGTGCATTGAATAAATATGTTCTCAAAGTCTCATTTCATATAAATTTCTTAGAGTGAAGTGAAGATCACTACAGTACAGATGTCTACAATATAGAGAGGGACTAAGGGTGTTCGGGATTGCTTATTTTCTTAGCAGAAACAAAAAGGCAGTGAAATGGTGTGAAAAAATGAAGTAACAAACAATCCAAACACCCCATACTGCTTCTCTGCTTAACAACAATTAACATAGCAGAAAAGAAAAACAATCCAGGATCCCTATAATGACTATTACCACCCAATTAACAAGATTAGTTACATGATTCCATAACAAAAAATTGTAATCACAATGAAGTCATGTCCATCTTATTAGATTATGATAGGTTCAAAACAGCAGACTAAGAAACCCCCAATATATTGTTGTTTGATGTCCGGTTCAGGGGCAGAGATTGGCCTCCCATGCTCATGGTGGGTTGGTCAAAATAGAAATCCCTGCCGATGGAGGTACATTTGATATTTTAAATAAAACGATCTTTGACCCGATGGAGGTACATTTGATATCTTTTTGTTTTTGACCCATTTGGTCGTTTTGAGATAAAACGCAACCACTCATTCATTAGTTGGGATTTACACTAGGTATATTACCAGTATAGTATCTGATATAACCCATAGACTGAAGAATGAAGACTGAAGCTAGCACTGGAAGACCAGCATGAATTAATACAGATAAACCTGATCATGTTTAAGTTGTTGCAAAGAACACCACTTTGTACACAGCCCTTGACTAAGGTTATGATCATATATACAAAATCTACAATCTATTACCTTTTACGGGATTGCATAACTGTGTACATTTTGGTCGTCCTCAAAATGAATGGCTTAAGTAATTTACTTGCATACAGTGAACATATATCACCAAATAACTTACTAATTTGGATCCAAGACTATCTCAACCTGCCTATACATTCTCGCCTATTTTTCCAGGAAACATACATATAATAAAGCTATATGGTTGCAAAAGCAAAAGTTTGGCTTATGATCCCATAAAATGAGGAGCTCATGTCGTCTCAAATATTCTTAAACATAGTAGCAAAGCAAAAGAAACACTCATCACGGTCTGCCTAAAGTAGGCCATACAGGAGAGTGATTGATCCAAATAGTCTATAGATTTTTCTTTAGCTATCATACAATCCAGGATGTCACTGTCATTGAGCATGCCTGGGATTTAGTCGTCAGCTACACAGAAAACTACTTGAAAACAGTGTATATACTATAGAGACCGCATGGCCATACAGACTTTCAACGGTGTCTGCACTAGTCTTAGAATCCATAAATTCTACTGATGGAGGCACACTCATGACGGATTCCTGACTCTGAGGCGGAACCTTACCATAAGATCTTAAGATCTACTACGATCCGATCTTACTTTTCTCGAACCACGAACTAAAATCTACGAATTTATGGGTTGTATTTCCTAGATATTAAAAAAACAGTTTTATCTTCTAATGATTTTATAATTATTAATTTTTTGACAACTTACTATGAACAGTTTATATAATTTTGTGTTTATGATATATAATCATTTGTAAATTTATATAATATTAGAAAGACTATTAAGAAAATAACATTATAGTAGGATCTTACGATCCCGATCCTACCTTACGATCTCGATCTTGCAATGACGAAAACGATCCTGGGTAGGATCCCGATCTTGACAACCTTGCAGAAAACTACTTGAAAACAGTGTATATACTATAGAAAACCGGTTAAAACCGGTTTCCGGTTTTTAGAAAACCGGTATTAAAAAAACCGGTTTTTCTAATAACCGGTTTCGGTTTTTTCGGTTTTTCCGAAATCGGTTTTTTTCGGTTATAAATGTTCGGAATCGGTTTTTTTCGGTTATAAATTTTCGGAATCGGTTTTTTTCGGTTATAAATGTTCGGAATCGGTTTTTATACCGGTTCGGTTTTTTTCGGAATTTAAAACTTCGAACATTTATTTAATAAACTTGTTAATTATCAAACATTTAATTAAACAATACACCGGAAACATACTAAACAAATACAATCATAACTTTTTTTTATTGCACCGAAAAATATAAAAACAATACAACCATAACTTTTATTATAAACAATACATTATCCAACTAAATAATATATAGCATTCTAATAAATTTCGAGCTTCGCTTAGTGCCATCACCCGAAAACATAGAGGAATGCTAGAACCACAAAAGATTTACAAAAAATTATCCACAAAATGATGTGTCATTTAACTAATGGATGCATATAAGAGAGAGATTAAATAAGTGAATTTGAACATGCCCACTCAAACATATGACACATCATTTTGTAAAACTTTTGTGTGAGTTTCTTTGTGGTTCTAGCATTTTCCGAAAACATATTAGTGTACTCAAGTATGTCGAGCTTCGGCATTGCCATCACCCGTTATACTCAATCCATTAAAAAAACAAAAAAAACGTATATAAAACGGCTATATGACCGTTCGGTTTTTTTTTTTAAAAAAACCGGTTTTAACCGGTTAAAACCGGTTTTTTTATAACGGCTAGTTGACCGACTTTGTTGACCGGTTTTTTTAACCGGTTAAAACCGGTTTTTTTATAACGGATATAAAAAAAAAACCGGTTAAAACCGGTTATTTTAAAAAACCGGATAAAACCGGGTTTAAAACCGGTAAAAAACCGGTCGCTTATTAAACCCGAAAACCGGTCTAACCGGTTCGGTTAAAAAAACCGGTTTTTTTAAAAACCGGTTCCGGTTTTTTAAAAAACCGGTTATGATTTGCATCTCTACCGCATGGCCATACAGACTTTCAACAGTGTCTGCACTAGTCTTAGAATCCATAAATTCTACTGATGGAGGCACACTCATGACGGATTCCTGACTCTGAGGCGGAACAAGTTATCAGGGAACATAATCTTATAGACAAGCTTTGGAGATTTGACAAATTTGATCCAAAAACAATGTCACAGAATCATGGTTACCAAATGAGTTGGTGGTTTCCATAAGTACAAAAGTTCAGCAGTCATGGGCTGTAACATACCCGGTCTCCATAAATGAAATGTTACAATGTTAGCAATAGCCTACAGATGGTTCTTGAAACTTCTCACTCACAAGCAACGTTTAGGAGAAGACAGTAAGTGAAATTACCTAATGGAATGTCTACTTGACTTGTGTGATAATTATATATTCTAAGGTCACATTTCACTGCAGGTATCATTTGTAGCATATTAGTGCCATAAAGAGGTTGTTTTCATTTGGACTCTTACCATCCAAGATCTAACCAACAAGAACAATGAAGCAACTCAGTTCAATAACAAAGATTTTTTAATCACAATGGGGAATTGTAGGCCCATTCTTGTTTGATGACAAATTACCACACACACACAGACGGGAAACAGTAATATTGTTGCTAGATAGACCACACGCAGATGAGATACAGTCATATTGTGGTTGCTAGATAAAACACACAGAATGTAAAATGTATTTCAGAAAGTAAAATCACCAAGGTGATGATGACATATTGCAATCAAGCAGAGCAGATGCTTCAGAACTGAGATTTGTCAAGGCTATCGAAATAGGGATGATCCATAGCAGCCTTGGCGGAGATCCTGTCAGCTGGGTCATATTTCAGCATTTGCTGAAAACAAAACAAAATATCACAACATCAGTATATAACGAATCAAAATCATGTTAAAAAAGAAAAGCAAAGCCTCATCCTGCTTGAGAATAAAAATATACCGATAGAAGATCGATTCCATCAGGGCCCAATGATGGAACAGCACGAGCCAAATTTTGAGGCTCCCACCTCGGATACACATGCCAGTCCTTTAGACTGCTCACCCCTGGCCACTGTTGATAGTTTCATAAGTATTCAGGTTCTGAAAGTTTTTGATGTTGATGAGAGCGGTGGGAGTCAATTAGACATTGTCATATTTCACTGAATCTATCATCTTCTTTTGATTTAATATTTCACTTCTTAAATATCGCTTCAGTAAGTGATGAGACTTTTTCTGTCTCTAAAGAACTCTCATATGATGACTCTTATGTGTTCTCGAGCTACAGTTAAAGAAAAAATGATAATGAAACAAATGCTGTGTTCTCGAGCAGTGTTTAAGAAAGAAAATAAAATAAAATGAAAGGAAACTTAGTATTATTTTGGTGATTATTAAAATAAAGTGTTTCCTTTCAATTTTAAAAGAAAATGTATACTTTATTTTCCTTTAATGAAAGAACTCAAAAACACAGTGTTAAATATTTTTCATTCATGGTTGTTTTTACACTTACGATATTTTATGTTTAAATCATAATAAAAAATATTTGTGGCAACTTTGTGTTAAGTTGACTTGATTAGTCAAACTTATAATCTTCTATTAAAGTGTTTTATAAGTGCAGGGACTGAAAGTGCAAAGGTATGAAAGTTAAAGTTAGAGTTGGATATGTTAAAGTCTGAAGCTAGAAGGACTGAAGCTGTAACATTGGAGCTTATATAAAGAAAAGGATTTAGGGTTTCAGATTTATCCATTCATTATAATAGTTTCATCTTGATATTGTGATCGGTGATAATCTTCTCTCTGGTTATCATCTTGATAGTTTGTTCTTTGTTCTTGATTGTATAAGGTTGATCAATCTCTTTATTTGAGCAACCTATCTGAGTGAGAGTGATTGTAGTGAGCTGAGTAACATCTAACTGTTATTGATTACTTTTTCTTTTGTATGTAGATTGCATCCGTTTGGAGACAATCATCTGTTAGGTTTTTAGTAATAAAAGATAAAAGAGATGGTTGGTTGAGTTTAATCTTGGTGTTAGTTTTGTTTTGATATCATTTTTACATGGTATCAGAGCATAGGAATTGATTCTTGATCGATCTCGTGCTCTGGGTTCTTGATTTGGTTGATTGATTTTGGGATTGTTGGAATCTTGATCGATTCAGGTGATATTTCAATGATTGCGTTGAATTTGGTGTGTTTGGGTATTCGATCCGTTGATTTGGGACGTTCTTGATTAGGGTTTGTAAAACCCTAATTTCTGGTATTTTAGGGGTTTCTCTTCTTCTTGACTAAATGAATCAAGAAGGGGGAAATCGTTGTCTTCCGTTGCTGATAAGCTCTATAACACCTCTTGTTTTCATTTTTGTTCTCCTTTTATTTTTTGTTCTGTCTGTAGTGTAAATCAGCCCTTGACCGTTCACCTTGAGTGAATTGGAAGCCTGGGAACTACGTTCGTCTTTATCTCTTTGATTGTTTCTTGATTCTTGTTTGTTAATTGGTTTGTTGTTAAGTTTTTTTATTATTTCTTGATTCTTGTTTGTTAATTGGTTTGTTGTTAGTTTTTTTATTGTTTCTTGATTCTTGTTTGCTTGTGTTTTGTTGTTATCTGCTATTATGGCTATTGGTGAGGCTTCTGGCACTAATGTTGATTTTATTAATTGTCTTGATGGTGGTAATCCACTTCATATTAACCCTAATGACTCTACCAGTACTTCTTTGATTCCCTTTAAGTTGATTGGACCTGAAAATTATCGTATATGGGCCAGTGCTATGAAATTGGCTCTTCGAGCTAGAAATAAGTATGCTTTTATAACACCCCCAAATTTACAATGCAACGGAATACAACATTGGGGTGCTACTTCATAATACAAGCTCACGAGTCACGGTAAACGACTTTTAAAGAAATATTTACTAACAAAGTTTACATTCGATTTTTATTAAAAGATCATAGTTACAAGGTCCTAATAAATTTTATAAAAAATCGTTTCTAAATAAGCCACAACATGACTAAGTTTCTTTGAAAACATTTTATCGTATGTACAAAGTTCACCAAGTCCACGTCTTTCAATATCCATGCTCCGTCCCATCCAAGCTAGCAAGCATATACCTGAGATAAACATGTTAAAACATCAACAAAATGTTGAGTGAATCCATAGAGTTTATTAACAATCATTTTGAACACAAGCATAGCAAAACATTTAGTTCATAGAGTAATCACAACGATGCTAGAGCCACGAACCGAACCTAAACCATGTGCCCAACCCGGAGTAATAGTGTTACACACTCCCAATACTAAATACAATATGTCTTTGTATGCCCTCGCGAGGGACACACGCCAGACAGGTCGTTAGGCCAAAATAGATCAATTATTATTGCATCAGCGTTTACCGGTTATCGGTAATAAACGGTCCATGAAGGAAGGGCCACAACATACCACTCATAGCAACGTTCGCATAATAAAATCACATGTGTTCGATTTTCTAAAACAAGCATGTATCTCCCTCGCGGATTTTTAAAATATAAAAAGATTTAAATGCGAGGCTATGAACTCACCTTGATGTTGCAGAACAATTGGTAGAAACACAAATATTAGGCAAAACACAACAAAAACCGGAACGACTCGATTAAGAAGTTATGGCTTATCTTAACGGTTATGACCCACCAGTTTAGGATGATGTATTTGGGTTTTCCGATGGATGATTACATCAACACGACACGTTGACAAAAGATTTAAATTTCAAGTTCTAATAGTTTGGTGGTTGGTTAAATAAACAAATCGAACGGTAAAAGCAAAGTATGTAATATATTTATGAAGGACAAGAAAATATATAATACATGGCGAGTATTATACATGAATATGTAAATAAAAGAAGTCGAAGAACAAGTTAAAGTATGTAATATATATACATAATATATATCACATATGAAAAATAAGACAAGTATATAAAGCGCGGTGTGTATTTTATATAAGAAAAGTATTGTATAAGCGACGTGAGAAAAATAATTAAAACAACATAATTCGACACATGTTCAGAAGTCACCAAATGAAATAAATAAAAAGTTGTTACTTAAAAGTAAACATACGTTTTAAAGTCTCGAATTAGATAAATGACATTTTAAAAGTTTTAACAAAAGTTATTATTGTTCTTTAGTCGGGACTTATAAAATAATATTATATAATTTAGTATTTCGTTTTCTTGACGAGTTTTAGTTAAAACATTGTCTCATTAGTAAAAGTATATTTTCCGTTTATTTACGGGGTTATTGTATAATCACAATTTAATAAATATAAAGACTATATAACTTTGTCCTTTTATCGGATTTTTATGATAATAGAAATTTAGTGAAAATTTACCAAGTATAGAAATTATTAGAAATTTCGGCATGACCTATTCGTTTATACGTCGTTTCCATCTTTATAAAGTCCAATGTTTTTTCTCTTAATAAATCAATCTATGTTGCAAATACCTATGTGTTTCAATATATAACTAAACGAGATCAAGTAAATAGCAAAAATAAGCAAAACCAAACACACCCTTCTGCTATACCAAACATACCCTTAACGGGCTGTTGTCCCAAACGCACCCTTAACAGGTTGTTGTTAAACCAAACACACCCTTAACAGGCTGCTGTTAAACCAAACGCACCCTTAACGGGCTGTTGTTAACCCAAACGCACCCTTAGGCCATAAAACGCAAAAACAAACACCCTTTATGGTGTGTTTTTTGGTCGAGTAACAAAGAAGAAGGTAAGTCGAGATAACCAAGAATAAAAGAAACAAAATAACCACAAGCCCGACACCTTAAAGGTGCGGCTGTGGTGGTGGCTAACCGAACCGAACACCACTTATAGTGGTGTGTTCGGGGGCGAAACAAACAACCACGAGAACAAATCAAAATAAAAAGGAACTAGCATAATTAAAAAACACAACTCTAAATTAATTATTAAATTTTTTTATACAAAGAACCTAACCATCCAAACTCAAAAAAATGAGGCATGAAGTGGTGGTGGTGGTGAAATGGTTTAGGCGGCGGCTGAGCCGCGGTGGCGGTGACGAGGTGGGTGTGGTTCAGAGATGATGGTGAGGGTGACGATGGTGGATCTAGTTGGTGTAGAGGGTGTGCGTCGTGGTGATGATGAGGCGTCGGTGGGTGGATGACGTGGTGGAGGTGAAGGTGGAGGCCGCGATGGTGGTGTGGAGGTGCGGCGGTGATGATGGAGATGGTGTTGCATGTCGGCGTGGTGGTTCTTGGTGGCGGCAGAGCCGCGTAGGTAGTGACAGCCGATGGTTGATGGCGATGTTGACGAGGTGGAGATGGTGAGGTAGATGATGAGGAGGTGACGATGGTGGTGCATGTCGATGGCGATGATGAGGTGGTGATGCGCGACTGATGGTGGGGAGATGGTGGCATGCGTCGGATGTGATGGCGTTAGTAGATGGTAGTGATTGTGGTGCGGTTGTGATGGTAAAAATGGTGGTGTGGCGTGGATCTAATGATGGTGGACATTGTGACCGGCGGGTGGAGGCACGGCGCCCTCGCCGAAAAAGTATTTCGTTGGCCGGAAAACGCCATGACGGCGCCGAAAATCTTTTTGTGGTGGTGTGTGTGTTGCTAGGGTAATTAAAATGAGAAAAACCCTACATTTAAACTTATATATATGCTAAAAATTATAAAACCAAGTGGCATGTATGTGATAGTTTAGGGGGTTTCGGGTAAATTTTACCACACGGACTAGAAATGAAATTTTTGGGAAACGTTTGTAAAATATTGGTTCGGGTCTTGTTTAGGCAAGTTAACGTTTGAACCAAGACACGAAAGTTTCGCCGTTGCGTTCCAAATAATTTTTCCATCAAAAATAAGTATTTACTTTGCCATATTTCAAAAATATTTGGTAACGTTTATTTAAAATGTTCGTTTTGTTTATTACTAGACACCGGTATCACGGGTAAACTTTATTCGTAAAATAAAACGTTAACTCGAATATTCACGTTAATAATAATCGTTTTTGTGATAAAATGTTAAATAATTTATTAAATATTTTTATTAAATAAATTTTGATAATTAAATAAAATTTAATTATTTTCGTGTCGGTACACGTTGTTCTCGTTTTCAAGCCAAATAGGTTTGAAAAATAAATTTATAAATGAGAATTATGTAATAATAATGATGATTCATTATTAAAACAAGTTCTGAAAAATTATCGATTATGCGATAATTGTTTTTATATGACAATAAAAGGTCAAACGGTCAAAAGTCAAGTCAGACCTGAAAAGTCAAAGGGTAAAATAGTTATTTAAAGTTCTGAAAATTACCGGTTGTCACAGTCTCCCCTCCTTTAGGAAGCGACGTCCTGGCGCTTTAATCGCTTTATTCGTCCCAATTTTACTGCGATGAGTGAAAGATGTCATTCTCGAATGAATTCACATGTTCTCACATTATGGCCACACGACCTCGGGCGCATTTGGAAAAT
>BQNB010012444.1:0-74988 GCA_026074375.1 Tanacetum coccineum
CTTATATATATCTTGTGCTGTTAATCTTGAAGTAACACGCCCCGGATCCTTATTCCGCTGCGACCTATTTTGGGGGTGTTACAGATTGTCGGTCCAACCAAAATTTCTTATGTCAGATATATAATGTTGAGCCGATTCAGGACAAATGCATAGAAGTCGATTGGAGTATTTATGAGCTCATCAAATGAGGTAGGAGGTTCTTCAGCACAAGCAACTTGACTAATCTAGGTCTGAGGAGGTCGGAAGTCAACATGTTGTCTCTTATTCCAATCAGGATCAAGAGTCGGAGGTCGCGCTGGTTTCTTAAACTAGTCAACCTTGGAAGTAGCCTTGTCAGTGGGTTGTTCATCATTGTAACCCGTGTCGAACTCTTGATTATGTTGCATTCTCGAGTCATCAACTATATGACTTGGCTCTTCTGCATGGGCAGACTTGCCAGAAGACTTATGTTGAGAGTAGGAGGTTTCTTTAGAGGTGCTTGATGACTTCTTTTCCTTTGACCTTGAATCTCTAGATGATTCACCTTCCTTGCTTAACTTCCTTTTTTTCGTCCCTCGGTCTGATCTAGCAGAGGGGTCTTGATCTTTATCTTTGTCGTCTCGGCTTCTTTTCAACATGAATACTTCACCATATGTATCAAATAGATCTTTTTCAGTTTCATAGGATTTGACCAATGCATCATAAAGCTTCCTTTTATAATCAACTCTTTCATATGATTTGTTTTTCTTCATCTTGTCCATGAGAATCTTTCTAAGTTCAAACTCAAAGAGTGATGTAGCCGCCTCATAAGTAGACTTGAGTTGAGAGGAAGGCTTTGCTAAGACATTAGCTTCAAGCGACTCTGTGACATTTTTCTCAATCACAGGTGTTGCAAAGTCTGATATTGCTTGAGAGAGAACCTGAGGAAGTTGAGAATTGACTTCTTCTTTGATAATAGCTCTCATTGACGTGTCAATGAGATCTATACACTCCTTCTTCTCAGTGATGTGTGCTAAAACACACATCATTTATACCCAAAAAACACTAATAAACGGATTAAAAACATGAAATATGATAAATATTATTGCAAATATGTTTGGTTTGTGTTTTTATGTCTTGCAGGTAAAATGATTGAAAACGGTGCAAAAACGAGAATTAATAGGCTCAATTTGGTCAAGTTTAATTATTACTCAAAACCAAGATGAAGTCGTGAAAAGTCCCCCAAGCATGTCAATGGAAAGCGCGCGAGAAAACGAGTCCAACGGTGCCCTCAGATTTTATTAGGCCAGCTCGTAACCCATTTTATGGGCCGGGCCAGCCAAAGCTAGCATAAGCCAACCAAGTAATTAGTTAAAATATGAAGTGAAGGGTGTGACGTAAGCAGCACGTGCAAAGAAATAAATTCATAAGGCGTCACATGCCAACGCACTCAAATTGTAGGACGAATAAGAAGATGCCATGTGGTGGAGCAAAGTTGTACATTTCATTTTATTTCAAATTTGCTAAGGAAAGGATCTAATGGACGTTATTACTGCGTACGAAGGAAGCTATTAAAAAGTCCATGTGGCGTCAAGTGACCGGTTGGATCATTCTATGCAAAAGCTGCAATCCGAGATCACACCTTCCAAGCCATATGATTGGCTAATAATCCCTAATGATTGGTCAAAATTTACAAAAACACCCCCTTCTCACCCTATAAAACCCACTAGCCACCCCTCATTTTGATTCATTAGGAATTAGATTTTTACTAGTTTAGTTTTTAGATTTTAGCTTATTTTCATTTAGTTTTAGCTTATTTTGATTTTCTGGGCTTATTAGCTTAATTCTACAGCTTATTGAGATATTGTAATAAAGATGGTTTGAAGTTTATTATAAATCGTGGTTTGCTTATTATGTAAGCTTATTCGTTCGTTAACTCTCTTTGCGTGTTGGCTTATAAAATAAGCTGTTATTGCGAGCTTATTACCTTAGCTTATTAATCTCAAAATTCCTAAAAAGCTTAGAGATCGACTCCTGTAAGCTCTTTAGAGCTTATACGATTCACTCCTATAAGATTTTTAGAACTTTTTGAGTAATAAGCTATAATAAGCTCGGATATAGCTTATTGTTGTGCTTATATTGTCTTTGTGTTATTAGAAGCTCTTATTTTCTGATAAGATAAGCTTCTAAATAGCTTATTTGGTTTCACTTGAGCTTATATTGTTTAGATCAAAGTTTTCGTTAGCTTATTTGTTAATTCATGTTGATTTAAATAGTTTAAGTGCTTTTAGCTTATTTAGATTGCTTATTGATGATTTCTTTTGACGTTTAAATTATTTTTATGGTGTGCTTATTGCTCGGTTGTTTAGATCTTCTTTAGATTTGATATATAAGGTGTTTGGCTTATTGGATTATTGTTTCGTGTGCTTATGAGAGTAATATCTTTGTACTTGTTTAATCTAGTCTTGCTTATCTGCTTATCCTCTTGCTTTTTGAATCATCATTTGAGCTATTAGTCTAGATCATAGTTTTTAAGTTTTAGTGCTTATTTGATTATATAAATCGTAACTTATTTCGTGTTGCCTTATTAGTTTCGTTTAAGTCTATTTGATAAATATTTTGGTTGCTTATTAAAACTTTTGAAATACTTGTTTTAGCTTATTTGTTGATTAGATTAGTTTTAGTAATTTTTGTTTTGCTAAAACTAGTTCTCCTTCGTTCATTTGGACCTCGTTTGATTTTTAGAATTCTCATTTGTGCTTAGTGAATATATCTGGGCCTTAGATTTGATTGTAGAAGTTAAGTCTTGGCATGTGATTAGGAATTGGGCCTCGATCTTTGGGCCGCGTTTGAATTTAGGCCTAGCAATTGTTATAAAACTGTGATACTTTAACAGTTTGTTTTCTTATTTAGTGATTTCTGGTACCGGTCAACTCATGAGGCGCGGAGCTTAAGGATTTATTTAGCTGGATCGAATTTGATTATTTGTTTTAGCTAAATAAATAGGGTGGTATTCGTTTTATTGCGGCTCTTCAATTTTGTCCAATTTTCTATCCCTTTTCAATTAATTAGTATAGCTTATTTTAAAATGTTCAGCTTTGTTTGTTTGATCATTATGAGTAGCAAGTAGTTTATTTTATGCTTGTTAAGTAAATTGTCGTTCTTCGTTTAATTGCTGGTTATCTAGTTTTTTAATAGTTTTTTTTTATTAAATTTTTAGTTTAAAACCAAAAACAAAAATATTCGATATTTAAGCATCAAACAAAACACTTACATGGATTTCAATTCATCTCTCGCCGTGGATACGACACCCAGAAGATTGACTATTACTTTTTCTAAAGTAATTTTCTTATCTAGCGGGATATACTTATATATTATTATGACGCGCGTTTGACGTTTATCAAAATGGCGCCACTGCCGGGGAGAGTTGTACGATTTTCGCGTGGTGTTTTGAAGTTGATGCCTTGAAGATCCTTTCTTCGGAAAGTTTATTTTCGTACTTATTAAAAATATAAAAAATCCAAAAATATTTTTCTTCTAATTTTATTTTTATTTTTCCTTTTCTTTTATAAATATTAAAAAATTCCAAAAATATTTTTATTTTTATTGTTATTTTTATTATCTTTATAAAAATATAAAAATTTTCTCCTTTATCATCTTATTTCGTTTAATTCTTATCTTCCTATCCTCCTATTTGTTTAATTCTAATGTCGTCATACAACCGACGTGGTTGTTTCAAGTGTGGAGGTCCGTTTGGCGGTTTATTTTGTCGACAGTGTACTTGTGAGCGGTGTAGAAGAAATTATATGGATGAAGTTTGTTCTATATGCTGTGTTAAAGCTGGAAATTCATTCGTCAATGATCCAAATTTGAATTCTTCCAATGATTCTCCAAACTTTTTCAACCACCCTCTACAACCCCAGATGTACTCGTGTGAGTTATGTGGAAATGATTCTCACCATGGTTATGATTGTCCACCACGGTTCCCGCTTGTCTATGAGCAGGAACCGAGCTACAATCAAAACTTTAGTGATAATTATTATCCACAAAATTCATCGAGTTTTCCACAACAATATCTTTGTTGTACTCGCTGTGGGGGTCCTCATGAGACTTTTCAATGTCAACAATTGATATTCTATGAGCCGAAACCTTGCTATAATCAAAACTTTGATGATACTTTTCCACAAGATTCACCTAATTTTCAACAACAAATTCTTTGTTGTGAAAATTGTAGGGGTTCTCATGAGAGTTATTAGTGTCAACCGATGAATCAAAATTATTATGATCTTAATCTTGGCTATAATTCTAATTCTTCCGGTTTTGACCAATATCAACCCTCGCAATATTCCGTCACTGATCAACCTCCTCAAGAAAAAAGTATGGTGGAATTGATTCTTGAAGAAAAACTTCCTTAAGCTTTGCAAGCTCTTTGTGAAAAGTTAAATAAATATATTCAAGAAAAGCAGGAAGAAAAGAATAATGTAGAAGAGCAGGCAGCTAAAGTTAGTTCTCAATATTTGAAGCCTCCTATTTACTACGATGATGATGATGATGATGAGGAGAGTTCTATTCCTTTGAGAGATATTATTTCTGAACTTCCTCTGTCAATTTCAATCACACCCGTCTTACCCACCAAGGAGCCCGATGACTTTCTAAGTATGGGGGACGAGCATCTTAGCACTATTTCAGAAACGGAATCGAACGAAGTAATAAAATCTAGTGTTGAGGATCTGATGGACGTTATTACTGCGTACGAAGTAAGCTATTAAAAAGTCCACGTGGGGTCAAGTGACCGGTTGGATCATTCTATGCAAAAGTTGCTATCCGAGGTCACACCTTCCAAGCCATATGATTGGCTAATGATTGGTCAAAATTTACAAAAACACTCCCTTCTCACCCTATAAAACCCACTCGCCACCCCTTATTTTGATTCATTAGGAATTAGATTTTTACTAGTTTAGTTTTTAGATTTTAGCTTATTTTCATTTAGTTTTAGCTTATTTCGATTTTCTGGGCTTATTGTACTAGCTTAATTCTACAGCTTATTGAGATATTGTAATAAAGATGGTTTGAAGTTTATTATAAATCGTGGTTTGCTTATTATGTAAGCTTATTCGTTCGTTAACTCTCTTTGTGTGTTGGCTTATAAAATAAGCTGTTATTGTGAGCTTATTACCTTAGCTTATTAATCTTAAAATTCCTAAAAAGCTTAGAGATTGACTCCTGTAAGCTCTTTAAAGCTTATACGATTCATTCCTATAATATTTTTAGAACTTTTCGAGTAATAAGCTATAATAAGCTCGACTATAGCTTATTGTTGTGCTTATATTGTCTTTGTGTTATTAGAAGCTCTTATTTTCTGATAAGATA
Source organism: Tanacetum coccineum (assembly GCA_026074375.1). Classification (NCBI taxonomy): domain Eukaryota; kingdom Viridiplantae; phylum Streptophyta; class Magnoliopsida; order Asterales; family Asteraceae; genus Tanacetum; species Tanacetum coccineum. The sequence goes on from BQNB010012444.1 coordinate 5,329, forward strand.
AGCTTCTAAATAGCTTATTTGGTTTCACTTGAGCTTATATTGTTTAGATTAAAGTTTTCGTTAGCTTATTTGTTAATTCGTGTTGATTTAAATAGTTTAAGTGCTTTTAGCTTATTTAGATTGCTTATTGATGATTTCTTTTGACGTTTAAATCGTTTTTATAGTGTGCTTATTGCTCGGTTGTTTAGATCTTATTTAGATTTGATATATAAAGTGTTTGGCTTATTGGATTATTATTTTGTGTGCTTATGAGAGTAATATCTTTGTACTTGTTTAATTTAGTCTTGTTTATCTACTTATCCTCGTGCTTTTTGAATCATCATTTGAGCTATTAGTCTAGATCATAGTTTTTAAGTTTTAGTGCTTATTTGATTATATGAATCGTAGCTTATTTCGTGTTGCCTTATTAGTTTCGTTTTAAGTCTATTTGATAAATATTTTGGTTGCTTATTAAAACTTTTGAAATACTTGTTTTAGCTTATTCGTTGATTAGATTAGTTTTAGTAATTTTCGTTTTGCTAAAACTAGTTCTCCTTCGTTCATTTAGACCTCGTTTGATTTGTATAATTCTCATTTGTGCTTAGTGAATATATTTGGGCCTTAGATCTGATTTTAGAAGTTAAGTCTTGGCCTGTGATTAGGAATTGGGCCTCGATCGCGTTTGAATTTAGGCCTAGCAATTGTTATAAAACTGTGATACTTTAACAGTTTGTTTTCTTATTTTGTGATTTTTGGTACCGGTCAACTCATGAGGCACGGATCTTAAGGATTTATTTAGCTAGATCGAATTTGATTATTTGCTTTAGCTAAATAAATCGGGTGGTATTTGTTTTATTGCGGCTCTTCAATTCGGTCTAATTTTCTATCCTTTTTCAATTAATTAGTATAGCTTATTTTAAAATGTTCAGATTTGTTTGTTTGATCAATATGAGTAGCGAGTAGTTTATTTTATGCTTGTTAAGTAAATTGGCGTTCTACGTTTAATTGCTGGTTATCTAGTTTTTCAATAGTTTAATTTTATTAAATTTTTAGTTTAAAACCAAAAACAAAAATATTCGATATTCAAGCATCAAACAAAACACTTACATGGATTTCAATTCATCTCTCGCCGTGGATACGACACCCGGAAGATAGACTATTACTTTTCCTAAAGTAATTTTCTTATCTAACGGGATATACTTATATATTATTACGACACGCGTTTAACATTTATCACTCAGCAAGAGCTTCTTCTCTACATTCTGTTGTATGTGACTGAATGGCTTTATTAATGGCTTCTCCTAGTTTGCTGTCAATGTAGCAATCTACGATAGCAGGAATAGAGGAAAGGGCTTGAGCATACTGGTCAACTTGCTTTAATTTTGACAGATCCTTTTCCAAGTTGATGACTCTATCGTTGAATTTGAATACTGAAGAGAAGTTTAGAAGTGCAGGAAATGAAGTTGTTGCTTCTAAAGTTGTTGGTGTAGGAGTTAGTGTTGTTTGTTGTTGAAGAGGAGGATTAAAGAAAGGAGGTGGTGGAGGAATTGTTGAAGTAAAAGCAGATATGATTTTAGGGATCATTGTTACAAGTATGGTATATAGAGATGATGTCTGACTGCTTGGTTCTTCATGATGAATTGTGGTGTCCATCAAGGAAGCAATCTCATTATCAGTTGGAAAAGGACTCTCAAGGTTTAGGAGCTTGCTTGTAAAGTCAGATGAGACAGAAGAACTTTGCATTTGACCTTCAGGCTTCTGTGTGTCATGGACAGCTATAAGTGTCACATGAGCATCTTCCTCTACTTGCTCATACCCTGACTCTTGACAAAATATTGTGTTGATCTGCTCCACCCTGATCAGCATCAGTCATGTCAGCATCTTTGTTTCCCAAATTCTCGTTCACATCTTTATACAACTCCTTAATGACTTCATAATCTTCTTCTTCATCCACCTTTTCTTCATCATCAACCTTTTCTTCATCAGTGAGTTCATAGTCTGAAGGAGTATGCACTCTTTCATCGCCATATTATTCTTCTTCTTCAGCATGTTCTTCATTGGACTGATTGAGATCAGGAATCTCTTCTCTGTCTGACTTAGTTCTTTCCCTGTCAGCCTCGTCATCATCATTTCCATCATCATTATCACCAGCATCATTATCACCATCATCACTTTCATCTTCATAATCGTTTTCATCATCATCATCATCTTCTTCTTCACTACTACCCCAAGACTCTTTCTCACTTTCTGATTCATATATGGGTACATCGGAAACCCCTGGTTTAGTACCAGTTCCTTCATCTGTACCAAATTTCTTGTGTTGTTGCTCATCGAGAACCCATAATCCAAGATTAGTTCCATCACCTGAGCCACTTGCATGAGAGATGTAAGAATCCTGCTTGCTTCTCTTGAGAACCTCTTTAAACTGAGCTGCTTCCGTTAGGGCTGCATCTAAAAGTATATCTATACCTTTACTTATTTTACCCTTTGCTGAAGCTTTCTTCTTAGACACAGACACACCAGAATTGTCTTTTATTATGACCTCAGCTTGTGATTTAGAAGATTTCTTTGCAGGTACAGTCTTCTTAGCAGGCTTCTTTATAGGTTCTTTGGGTGAGACTGGGACAGTCTTGAGTTTTGGAGAAGCAGGCTTCTCAAACTTCCTTGCCTTCTTGGGCTCTTTAGCACCACTGGCATAAGCATAGTAAGTCTTGTAAGCGGTAGATTTTAAAATGTCTTCATTAATCATCTCTTTAGGAATCACAGCTCCATACACTTGACGTTCCTCGGTTTTGGACATATATTTCAGTGTACCCAAAAGACTGTCATCTCTAATAGTGTGTAGATTTATCTTGTTCCTCATGGATATTGACTTATTTTGTGAAATGAAGTGATTGATTATGATCTTTGTGAATCTAGGATAGGGTATGCTCTCCTTTGAGTAGTGATTGTCGATCTGGAATGCAAAGTCTTCCAGAGTAATTCAAAAAAATCCACATTCTTGCAATGATACATCCCCCATAGAATTTGAGCTCTTGACAACCTAAGTTTATCCAGTCCAGTGGTTTTCCCATAAATGCACCTCTTGATGACAGCTGCAAATGTTCTCTAGGGTTGATGCATTTGATCAATGACTAATTCAGGTAGAGTCTCAATATTTCCAGTGTATCTTAGATCATAGATGAATGACACAAATTCTTCATCAGTAGACGGAGGTATTTCAAATGGTTGATCAGGTAGTTTTGGACAAATCTGGAGAATGTCATGGAATACTTCAGCATCTACTCTGAACCGCTTGTTGTCTAGCTTGAAACGATATGATGATGAACCTTGAACTTTGTTAACTGAATTCTAGAACTGATTCATGTAGATTTCTGGAACTTCAGCTGTGATCAGGAATGCAGGATAGCAAGGACTGAGCTTTAGGGCATCCAAAGTAACTTGATATGTGGCTTCTCTTTGTATCTTTGAAAATGATATTCTGTTGTTGCACTTGCCAATGGTGAGTCTTGCCTCAGGAGCAACCAAGGCATTATCGAGAGCAATTTCTTCAACAGCAAAAGGATTTATGGTTCTGCTAAGAGATGCTTAATACAGTTTATAAACAAAGCAGATATATACTCCTAGATAATTGCAACACATTAAATCAGGCATTTAACACAAACACATGACATAGATCATAGAAAGTCATCAAATAAGGTACTTAAGACTATCTAATGGTCAAACACAATCAACTAAGCAACACAGATAAACACATATGCAAAATACTTAAAATAAGTCATCTAGTGAAACATTATGGGTATAAATCGCTTAGAGTAAAATCTGGTATAGTTTTGCCTAGGAAAGTGTATAAATCGCCTAGTTATAGGGTGTGTATAAATCTCCTGGTTATTCAATAGTGTATAAATCGCTCAGTTATAGAAAACAATGTATAAATCGCTCAATTATAGAACATATGTATAAATCGCTTAGTTGTAAGAACTATGTATAAATTGCTTAGTTATAAAGAAGTGTATAAATCGGTTAGTATAACGCGTATAAATCGCTTAGTTATAACTAAAGCGTATAAATCGCTTAGTTATAACTGAAGCGTATAAATCGCTTAGTTATAACTGAAGCGTATAAATCGCTTAGTTATAACTGAGTATATAAATCGTTTAGTTATAATTGAGTGTATAAATCGCCTAGTTATAACTAAGTGTATAAACCGCCCAGTTATAACTAAAACGTATAAATCGTTTAGTTTTAACATGGGTGTGTATAAATCTCTTAGTGCAAAATTTTCACTCAAACACAAACTTTATTTTTTTAAGCAACTTAGATACACTAATCATGATCATAAGCATACACAAACAACACATGAATCTTTTATATCATGAATTTACCACAAGAATTTCCATAAAGGGTAAAAATGACCAAGAATCACACGAATTGCTCAAACACACATAAATTATGTTCAAGAATGGATTTTCAAGCTCTGGCGCAGTCTAGGATATAAACAAACACATTCTAACACCAAACCCACTAACATTTTACAAGATTCTACTAATTCCTAAATTTTCGACCCTAAAATCTAACATAACTCAATCATATTTTAACCAAATTTAAATCTATTTTAAGCGAGTCATTAGCATCCTTAGACGAACAAAACCCCTCAAACAATTTAGGGTTTCACCCATTTTTTGATTTTGAGGAACCCTAGATCAAGTTCTAGGGTTTTCAAGACCAAAAACGTGATTCACACTGATTCCTTTGGAGAAGATGATGTTTAGGGAGTAATGAACACTTTTGTAGTTATACCTTAGAATTAAAAACGGCTGATTGGTGGTCTTTGAAGAAGTTCGAGCAAGCAAAAATAGAGGGAAAAAGTTTTACAGTGTGTTGGTGTGTGTGTTAACTGAAGACGGGGCAAGGGGGTGTTTTGTGTTTGAAACTTTTAAGTTTTAGCACAAGTGCCCCCTGAAGTCTTATATCCTTTACTTTTTTTATTAAAATAGATTATAAGAGTCCAAAACTTATTTTAAAAACTAATGGCACATTTAGTTCTAATTAGTATTAACATACGATGCTTAGCAACTTTATTTTTTGATTAAATCACTAAAGCATAAACACATAACATATAAGGGACATAAGAAGTTAAATACTTAATTAACTCTCCATTTAATTGGTTAAATACCGTTATTGTTTAAATACTTGTTATCTCTTTTACAAACTGATTTTTTAAGAAGATATTTTGACATATTTTTCTCCATCAAACAATGACCGCTTTTTTATTTATAGAGTTGTTGTGTTGTTTGAGTCTTGGTCAAATGTCTTGAAAATGATTTTTTGATAATTTCTGATATTAATGTTTTATTTTGAAAACAACACCATAAAATAAGGATTTCTCGTTGATTGTTAACCACATAATGTGGCCTCACTGTCACTGTACCTCTTATAGGGAATAAGAACGCACTGGATGGTGCTGCAAAAGTTAGACACAAGCCTTTGATGAATATGGGAAGTCAGTCATTCCCGAGAAAAATATAATTTCCGTTATGAGGTCAAGTTTTCTTTTGAAATAATTGCTGTTTAAGATGATGTACCGAGTTGCTAATGAATATTAATAGCAAGCCATGTGTCATGTTTTCTATTCGAACTTTATTTACAGCTTTGTACCATTGTTGAATGACATTTCTGAAGCCGTAAATATTATTGATGCTAGAAAGCATGACATGAAAATATATTTTTGTCTTTTTCTAATTTTTTAATTTTGTATTTTGTTTTACTGGTTTTATATTTTTATATTTTGTTTTTATAAAAAGTTTATAAGAAGTGAAAAATCTTTTTGTGTTTTTCTGATTTTTTTTATATGTACATATTATACACAGGATATAAGGATAGGTACCACCACTATTCTTCAGCTTCATCTGCCAGTTCTTTCAGAGTTTCAGCAGTAAAACTTCTCATCCCAAACTTGTCGATAAGGAATTCAATTCTTTCTCTGCATAAAGGCTTGGTGAAGATGTCCGCCAACTGATATTCCGTCCTGACAAAGTAAAGCTCGACAACTCCATTCTCCACTTGCTCTTTAATGAAGTGATATCTAATGTCGATATGTTTTGATCGAGAGTGTTTAACAATGTTGCAGCATAAGGAAATAGCACTTTTGTTATCACGGTACATTGGAATTTTATTGAATGCAAGGCCATAGTCGGTGAGTTGTGATCTCATCCAAAGGACTTGCGCACAACAGCCGGATAAGGCTATAAATTCAGCTTCCGTACTGGATATTGCAGCGCTTTTCTGCCTTTTTGATGACCAGCTAACAAGTGTGTCTCCCAATAATTGCATACTTCCAGATGTACTTCGTCTGGTGTCTTGACAAACCGCGTGATCAGCATCTGCAAAGGCTGTTAGTGCAATAGCAGAATCCTTCGAGTAGTCCCTGATTAACGGTTCCTCTTAGATATCGAAAGATTCTTTTTACAGCATGTAAGTGCTTTTTGGTAGGACGAGCCTGATACCGGGTACACATGCAAATAGCATAAACAAGGTTTGGTCGACTAGATGTGAGATACATAAGGGTGCCAACCATGCCACGATAATGTGTTGGGTCAACGGCTTTCCCTTGTGGATCCTCATCCAGTTTGGATTTCTCCACCATTGGAGTATCCACGGGGTCACAAGATTCCATTCCATATTTTTTGAGAGATTCAAGAGTATATTTTGGTTGGTTTAAAAAGATGCCTCTAGGACTTTGAGAAATTTATAGTCCTAGAAAAAATGATATTTTGCCCATCATCGACATCTTGAATTTAGAACACATTATCTCAGAAAATTAATCACAGAGTTAAGTAGTAGTATAAGCAAAAATTGTATCGTCAACATAGATTTGTACCAGGAGGATATCTTTGCCTTCTCTTCTAATGAACATTGTGGCATCAACCGTGCCTTTGTAGAATCCTTGGGATAGTAGAAACGATGACAATAGATCATACCACGCGCATGGAGCCTGTTTCAACCCATATAGAGCTTTCTTCAGTCTGTACACATGATTGGGATTGTTTGGATCCACAAATCCTTTCGGTTGAATAACGTAGACTTCTTCATGCAAAATACCGTTCAAGAATGTCATCTTTACATCCATCTAGTAGATGATCATATTCATATGAGCAGCAAACGCGAGAAATATCTGAACAGCTTCTAGTCTAGCCACGGGAGCAAAGGATTCTTCAAAATCAATTCCCTCTTCCTAACGGTATCCACGAGCTACCAATCTAGCCTTGTTTTTCAAGATTCCTCCCAATTCATCCAATTTCACCTTTATCATTTTAAGGTGATAACATCACTTTATCTAGACGGAATAACAAGTTTTCCAGATTCAAGCGTTTGAATTCATTCCGCTCTTCTTGCTTTGCCTACATCAGATGATTTAGTTAATGCGTCTTTATAAGTCTTTGGTTCAACTAAAGATAGGAAAGCATCATAGTAGCAGAACAAGGCTTGTTCGTATAGTTGGAGTCTTATGGAATCTGGTCTGGAGAGTTCACCAATTATATTTCGTAATGGATGATCTTTTGTCCATTTTTTAAAGTGTTCAGAGATTGCAGCGTCTGAGTGTACATTTGTATGAATAACATCCATTGATGAAGATTCTTCAGAAATAGTTTTTGGAATTAGAATGCCAAAATAAGGATCGTTACTCATATGTGCGACCTCTAGGCTATGTGACTCTTCTTCAGCACTGAGAGGGATTTCTTAGGATTGTGATCGTTGAGTGGTTTGAGAAGTACTTGGTGAAGGTGCATCTTGATCAACTGATGTTAAGGAAGGTATACTGGTTTACTCAACAGGAGCTGGAGCTTCTACTGCAGCATTTGGAGAGGCAACACTAGCTGGAGGAGAGAAGAACTCATCAAATACTAGCTGAAACACAAGATCCCATTCATGCCTTGATGGTGGTACAAATGGTACAAAAGGAGGAGGGTTTGGAACGAGTCCTGAACTGGGTGTTGCATGAGTCATTTCATGAAGCGCGAGTTCTAAACTGCTTTGTTCAGAAGCCATAGCCGTCAGCTCATCAAAATCGACATGGATGGTTTCAATGATTTTTCAGGTACGTCGGTTATAGATATGGTAAGCTTTCTTCTTGGGTGCATATCCAATGAAAATACCTATATCAACTTTAACTTGAAGTTTGCCTAAATTCTCACTATCATTGTTTGGATAGCAAAGTGCACCAAAGACATGAAGGTAGGATAAATCGGGTTTTCTATCATGTAAGAGCTCATAAGAAGTTTTTCTATGGCGACGCCGTATAACGGATCGATTTTAGGTGTAACATGTGATAGCGACTGCCTTGGCCCATAGAAATAAAGGAGCTTTTGCGTAGATTAACATTGTTCGAGTGGCTTAAACAAGAGTACGATTTCGCCTTTCAACAACACCATTTTGTTGAGGAGTTCGCGCAATCAATGTTTTATGAGAGATGTCAACCTGTTCATAGTAGTCTCGTAGAGTTTGATTGACAAACTCAGTTCCATTATCTGTACGGATGTTCCTAACAGTTGCATTTAATCTAACTTGTATCATTTTTAGAAACTTGATTATAAAATCAGGAGCTTCATCCTTTGATGCTAGAAACTTCACCCATGTAAACCGAGAGTAATCATCTACAATGACGAGGATGTACTTTTTCCCATTTACGCTTGCAACACGCATATGTCCACAAAGATCCATGTACAGAAGATATAGTTTCTCTTCATTGGTGTCTTCAGATTTGGGTTTATGTGATTGTTTCTTGCTTTTTCCTATGGCACATGCAGAATACAAGTGGTCCTTTTCAAATTTAAGTTTGGGAAGACCACGTACTAAACCGTGTCTGGCCAAGTGGTTAATAGCACCAAAATTCAAATGAGACAGACGATGATGCCATAACCATGACTTAGTCTTTGTGGCTTTTGACAAGAGATAAATTGGAGAAGACGCCATCATATCTCCAATAGAAAGAGAATACATGTTAGTTCCTTGAGATCCTGAGAGTAAATCAACACCTTCCAGATTACAAACAAAACAGGTTTGTTTCCTGAAAGCTACTTCTAGATCTGAGTCACAGAACTGTTTAACAGAGAATAGATTGAGTCCAAGTCCTTTAACATAATAAACCCTTGAAATTGTGACATTCCCTATCTGATAATCACCATACCCCATAATCTTCGCAACTTGGTCATTACCGAATTTGACAGTACCGAAAAATTTATGAACGAAATTGGTGAGCTGAGAGCGATCTCTAGTCATATGTTTAGAGCATCCGAAGTCTAAATACCACAGAATAATTTGGACAATCGGCATTCGATAAGAGAAGAGGAAGATGGAGCAACTGAAGTATTGGATCCCTGAGATGTATCGGGTTCTGTTTTGTTAGCAGTCAGAGATTTTACAATCTTAGGTTTGCTATTGGAATCAATAGTCTTAGGTACATTAGGTCTCCTAGTATACACTTTAGTTACTACTGGTTCTTGTGCAACTACTTTAAGAGGAATGGGTTCCCTAATAGGCACTTCATGAGTGGCAGTAATCCTAGTTAAAGGGTACACATTTCCAATTAAGGTGAAAGTCCTTCCTGTGGGTTTCTATTTATATCCGACAGAGTTAAATACTTTTCCAATAGGTTTCCATTCTTTTCTCTTTTTATTTTTCTTAGAGGCAGATTTAGCACGCACATTCATACTATTCACATGATCAATCAAACACATAGCATGATTAGCATCAAACAAACATTCATTGCAAATAGAACAAAGAGCCTTTGAGTTTTGACTCACCAGGAGCTTGAGACTCCTACTGCAGCATCTGGAGAGGCAACACTAGCTAGAGGAGAGAAGAACTCATCAAATACTGGCTGAAACACAAGATCCCATTCATGCCTTAATGGTGGTACAAACGATGCTAAAGGAGGAGGGTTTGGAACGAGTTACCTAACGGTGTTGCATGAGTCATTTTCATGAAGCCGAGTTCTAAACTGCTTTTGTTCAGAAAGCCAAATCCTCAGCTCATCAAACTCGACATGGATGTATTCATGATTTTTCATGTACGTCGGTTGTAGATAGGGTACGCTTTTCTTCTTAGGGTGCATATCTAAAAGAAAAATACCTATATCAACTTAGCTGAAAGTTTGCCCAAAAATTTTTTTTTCCCCCCCCCCCCCCACTATTCAAATGTTTGAGATCGCAAATGCAACCAAAGACATGAAGGTAGGATAAATCGGGTTTTCTATCATGTAAGAGCTCATAAGGAGTTTTTCTATGGCGACGTCGTTTAACGGATCGATTTTGGGTGTAACATGCGGTAGCTACTGCCTCGGCCCATAGAAATATAAGTGATATTTTTGCGTAGATTAAACTTGGTTCGAGTGGCTTCACCAGAGTACATATTCTCCATTCAACAGACAACATTTTGTATAAGGAGTCAGCCTGAGCAACTTCGATGTTTATGAGAGATGCCAACCTGTTTCATAGTAGTCCTCTAGAGTTTGATTGACGAACTCAGTTCCATTATCAGTACCGGATAGTTCCTAACCAGTTGCATTAATTCTAAACTTGTATCATTTTTAGAAACTTGATTATAAAATTAGGAGAGCTTCATACCTTTGTTGCCAAGATAACTTCACTCCATGTAAACTGAGAGTAATCAACTACAATTATAGGATGTACTTTTTCCCATTACACATGCAACACGCAATAATTCCTCAAAGATACCATGTACAGAATATATAGGTTTCTCTTATTGGTGTATCTTCAGATTGGGTTTATGTGATGTTTCTTGCTTTTTTCTATGGCACATATGCAGAATACAAGTGGTGTCTTTTCAAATTTAAGTTGGGAAGACCACATACTACAACACGTGGTCTGTCTAAGTGGTTAAATAGCACAAAATCAAATGAACAGACGACTGATGGCCCATAACATGACTTAGTCTTAGTGCTTATGTGACAATAGACAAATTAGAGAAGATGCCATCATATCTCCAATAGACAGAGAATACATGTTAGTTCCTTAAGATCTTAAGAGTAAATCAACACCTTCCAGATTACAAACAAAACAGGTTTGTTTCCTGAAAGCTACTTCTAGATCTGAGTCACAGAACTGTCCAACAGAGAATAGATTGCGTCTAAGTCCTTTAACATAATAAACCCTTGAAGTTGTGACATTCCCTATCTGATAATCACCATACCCCATAATCTTCGCAACTTGGTCATTATCGAATTAGACAGTACCGAGAATTTATAACAGAAATTTGGTGGAGCTTGAGAGCGATCTCCAGTCTATGTGTTTATAGAGAACCGAGTCTAAATACCACAGAATAATTTGGACAACTAGCATTCGATAAGAGAAGAGGAAGACGGAGCAACTAAAGTATTGGATCCCTGAGATGTATCGGGTTCTGTTTTGTTAGCAGTTAGAGATTTTACAAACTTAGGTTTGCTATTGGAATCAATAGTCTTAGGTACCTTAGGTCTCCTAGTATACACTTTAGTTACTACTGGTTCTTGTGCAACTACTTTAAGAGGAATGGGTTCCCTAATAGGCACTTCATGAGTGGCAGTAATCCTAGTTAAAGGGTACGCATTTTCAACTAAGGTGAAAGTCCTTCCTGTGGGTTTCCATTTATATCCGACAGAGTTAAATACTTTTCCAGTAGGTTTCCATTCTTTTCTCTTTTTATTTTTCTTAGAGGCAGATTTAGCACGCACATTCATACTATTCACATGATCAATCAAACACATAGCATGATTAGCATCAAACAAACATTCATTGCAAATAGAACAAAGAGCATCAGCACCTTTAACAGAATGCTTAACATGTTCATTACAGACATTTTTAGAATCAGAATTCTTTTTATTCAAACTAGATTTAACTTTCTGATAGTCTTCTACTTTATTCTTCTCATTACTACTTGGTGGTCACAAAATCCTATCATTCTTTGTATTGCCTGAAGGCTTTGATCCGCTAGCACTAGTAGAAGGTTTTACTCCTGTAGAAGACAATAAAGGTCTGTTAGTCATTTTGGGAATGTTGCTTGGTGATGAGACAGGTTCAGTAAATCGAACTGTTTTCTTCTTGTTGATAGGCGTGATCGCAACTAATTTCTTACTAGGTGTGTGAATATCAGGGAAAGTATCTCTAACATAGCCTAGCAACTCTTGAATCATCTTAACATACTTACAAGCAGTGTAAGATACACTATCTAAAGGATTTAGTGATTTAGCTTGTTCAACTATCTCACTAAGAATAGCAGCTTGTTCCATAGTGTGCTTAAGGTAGTATATGTGAGTTTCCCTATTATTCTTATCCCAAGGAGCCAAAATTACTGGGTCAAGCTTATACATTCTTGGAGCAATAGTGGTAGCATTTGACACGTGGGCAGCATTATCAACTATGTCATTTCCTTTTAATTTCATAAGATCATTTTTTAATTTTGTTATGACAAACACTTTTTCCTGAAGTTGAGCATTTAAATCAGTAATTTCAATCTACTTTTAATTTAATTGATTAACCAAAGATTCAGTGTGTTCTTTAGCACGAACACGTGATGGTTTAATCGAATCATAAAGTTGTTTATAAGTGTGTTTCAAATGCTCATTTTCAGTAATCAGTTTTGCCACCCTATGTTCCAGTTCTATGTTGATAGTCTCAATTTCATCAATGTCTTTTTTCACACTTTCACTGGTAGAAGTTTCATTGACACGCTTAATGTGTGCTTTTAACTTCTTGATTTTCGTGTTTTTTTCTTGAAGCTCAGCTTTCAAATTGTTTAATTCAAACAATTGATCAAATGTTGGTTCAGTTTGGTTCACAGATGTGTTATTCGTTTGAAAATTTTCTTTATTGAGTTGCATTGCAATTTCAAGAGAAATGCAGTGTTGTTCAAATTTAGAATAGTTTTTCAAAAGTTTATTATACTTATCTTTTTCAACCATGTTGTGTTGTTTGATAAGCTCAGCTTCAAGTTCAAGACACTTGTTGCACGTTTCCATAGATTTCACATTCACATTCACAGAATTATTTATATCCATAGAAGAATTCACAACAATATTCACAATATCTTGAGAAATGATTTGTTCCAAGAGTCGATCGTTTTCATTTAAAGCTTGTTTATTAGCAATTTCCAAACATCGTTTGTCTATTGAATACTATTGAACAACGGTTTCCATTTGGTTGAAAACTGTTTGTACTTTCGTTATTTCATTTAAAAGATCTTTATCAAACACATTAAAAATGTCTTTTAAAGATTTTAAAAATGGAATAATTTCATTGATAAAAACAGCTTTAGTATGTTCAAACCCCCATTCACCTTTTGTGAGAGCATCGGGTGTAATTCTTTGCTTCACCACAGAGTCAAACTGGGTAAGGTGGAATTTAAGCTTTTTAAGGCTTGCATTCACCAAACTTACCTTAGGTAGTTCACTAGGAACATCCACTTTGACAGATGATGCATCAGAAGAATCAATGGAAGGGTTTGACATTTGAAACCAGAAAGCTTGTTCAGCAATTCTTGTTGTGGAACAAAACATTTACCAAAATCTCTAGACAATTGATCTAAGACAACATAATTAACTGGTTTAATGTTAACTTTCTTTTCTAAAACCATTGGATCATTTTGTTTTAGAAGCATTTTGGATCGACTCTCTTCTTTAAGCATCAAAGTCTCTTCTGAATCAGCAATTAGAATCATGTTGGTTTCCTTAGCAATAACATTACAATCATAAAGCATTGGCCTAATCAGCTAAGCTTTCTTAAGATAGAAAGGATTTTGAAAACCAAGAGCTTGTTTAAGGTTGTTATCATAGAAAACTTGTGGTTTCGTGAGCATATGCACAGTTTGCGCTGATTGACCCATTTCATAAACGATATTGTCCAGTTCTTTAACTTTTTTTTCCAAAGCAATTTATTTATCAATATTCTTAACTTCCTTTTCCTTGGATTCATTTTTGAGAACATTAAATGTTTTTGTTAACGTTTCCTTTTCTTTTAATTGTTCAGAAAGATTTGTTTAAGAGAGTTAATTTCCTTTTCAAAATCCGCAAACTGTGCATTTTTATCCCGAATTATATCATCAATTATAAGCTTTTCTCTAGTACCTAAATCTACATTTTGTCTTTCTTCTAGCAATTTTACCCGTTCTTTGTATCTTTCAAGCTCAACAGATAAGGTTTCATTGGCAATTAGATTGTCCTTATTGACCTTGTTACAATTTACGTTACTTGTTACAATTTAGTTACTTGTTTTGTTTGATAGCTGTTTAAATATAGATATATCATGGCATTCTTGTTGTGCAGAAGAATAAGAATATGTTTTTCCTAAACAGCTGCATTTTGTGATTTAATCAGATACTGAGAGTACGGAATGATATTGCTATCACTATGTATATCATTCTCTAGATGTTCCACAAACTGAGAAGGTTCAGAATATGGCATCTCTTGCACACTTTGATTAAGCATATCATTATTAGTGTTGTCAGAGTGTGGTACCTCAGAAAAGAACATCTGAACCGTAACTAGACAAATTGGCCATAAGAACAGCTTTGGCTGTAGAGATCTCGTCACAGTCAGAATCATATGCATCCAAATCATCTACTTGATAAGATGCATTGTGTGTGATGACCGACTGAGTAACACAAATCATCAATCGTCTTGCGATTTTCCATTTCAGCCTCGTTGGGACATAACGACCCGGAGACACCCTATACTGCTTCCGGTTTTCTTGATCTCGCGTGATTTCGTCCCTCGGTGTATTTATATCACATATAGATAGGTTTTAAGGGGTGAGTTTGCGCGAGTCAGTAGTTAAAACACTTCACAACCCTTTTCTGACCTAATTAATTCCCTTATGTTCCTGAAGTATTAGCTCTTGTTCCTGAAGTACCAGCAGCCAAGAATTTGGTCTCCCCTGAAGTGGTTGAATAGTTACCCTTCCATCATGAATAGTTGCTTGTTGTCTTGGGTTAGAGGAATTTCTTAGCTGATTGTTGGTAGATGGGAAACGAGATGTGACGATAGTAGACAGAAATGACATCATTTTGTTAATGGCATCAATAGGGTCATCTCCTTGCTTAAACACAGGAACTGCTAGACCAGAGTCTATCTAAGAAAATTTAGCAAGATGTGTTTGTTGATGAACTATGGAGACAATATATTCAATTTGAGGAACGGATTGTGGTTGTAGACAAGCCTCTTGATGAAATGTGGATGAATAAGCATTTGGATACGGTGTTGATGGATAAGTAATTGCAAGAGATGTGGATGGATAAGTAGTTGAGTACTGTTGTGTGGAATGAATTGATCCATATTGAGGAGACTCAGATGGTGAAAACTGTGGTTAAAATTGAAGATTGTTGTATGAAGACTGATAAGTGTTGAAGTGAGGTGGTAATGCGTATTTTATTTTAAAATATTAATTTATCAAGTTTAAAATTTATAAAACTCGATCTACCTGACAACGCACTAACAGGCAGAGAACCCGATCGTGGGTAGTATAGAATGGTAAATCCGAGGTCGTCCCAAGATCTAAGTTGTAATTAGTTTTAATTTGAAATGTCACATTTTAAAAATGGTTTTTGGATTGATTTGAAATAAATAACAATAAAATTAATTACTGAAAATTAAAAGAGTTGGAGATATCAGGAGAGAAAACATGCTAACCTAGTTACTTCACTACTATTGTTATGAAAACGTTTTCCTGTGCAATGTTAAACTATGATTTCATTAGTGGTTTCTAAGGTCGATAGACTTGAATAGGTATATTTAGTCTATCCTATACTTATCGCGATTCCGACTTAGTCCAAATCATATATGAGGTAGGATATCCAGGTTGCAGTGATTAATCCAAACTATTCCTAAAACTTATCTAATAACCTATACATATTATTAACCCCCTCTAAAAGAGTTCTTGTGCTTTTAAGTATATTGAGTGATAAGTGCAGAGACCAGTTAGTTCTTACACTAGGGATGGAGTCATAGGTCCTCCCTAGTACCTGATGGGTCCCATATTGACATGATAATATAATAATAGGGCAAGCAAGGTCCAAACCACCCGTACTACCAAAACCCAGGATTACACGATAGTCAATGAATATCTAACGAAACCATAATCTAACATGAAACAAACATCATAACAATAGTAACTACATAACTAGGCCAGCACTTTAAGTGCTTAGCCATTCATGGTAACGAAAACACGGCAAGAAATAGAAGTAATCATATATTGAAAGCTCATAATTCTTACAATATTCGTATTTGAACGATTAAATACAAAAAGTAAATAAAGTGTGATCTCCCTTGGACTCCAGGTGGAATTCTTCAAAGGTTGGAAGCCTTTGTCGCCTCTCCAATTGGCTGTGGAGGAAGTGATGTCGGAATAGCTTGAATGAGTCCTCTATTTATAAGTATCAAACCTGTTACGACGTAACTAATAAAAGTGTTACGCCGTAACCTTCTTACACGGCATTCCATAAATAAGCAATTGTTGTGGCGTAACCAGATATTGTGTTACGCCGTAACCTTCAAATAATTTCCATATGTATGTGATCTTCATTCCATATTTCTAGATCTTCATGGTTACGGCGTAACTATAAGGGGTGTTACGCCGTAACTCTATCTTGGGTAAGATTTCCTTCCAAATACATGTTTAAGGCGTAACTAGATATGGTGTTACGCCGTAACTCTATCTTGGGTAAGATTTCCTTCCAAATACATGTTTAAGGCGTAACTAGATATGGTGTTACGCCGTAAAGTTGCTCTTGATCTTCGTACTTGCTTAATATATGTTATGGTGTAACCATTTTTGGTGTTACGCCGTAACATTCTTCAGATAATTACACTTTAAGCCATTTTTCCCTTGTTTCTTGTCATTTTCCTACATTTCACCTGAAAACTACAAAATGATAGAAAATATCTCGTTTTTGAGTATTAGTGAAACATTTGCAGGTAATATAGGGGGTATTTTGCCACTAAAAAGTATTAAATATTTAATGTTATCAAATATCCCCCCACTTGACTTCTACTTGCCCTCAAGTAGAACCTGTTAGAATATTTCATAAAAAGATTTCTCTAGGATAATTTCAAGAAATGAATCTATAAAACACTTATGCTAGAAAACATCAAAGCCGAACACCTCACGAAAAGGGGATAAAAAGTCACTCAACTCTCTACTAGTCTAAGTGTTTCATTTTCGAGGTGATCGCTCAATTGCACAGTCATAGCATGTATTCTATCATAAGCTTGGAAAGTACACAAATCTGTACCAGTTATAATTAGGGTCTAAATAATTCTTGAAGGCAACAAGGGTAATATGGTTTTAAAGGGTGATAAAGGGGTTTAGGATAGACATGGGATACACATTTAATAGTTGTTAATATAAATACACAAAAAAATAGTCTAAAATAATCTAAAGTTGTCATAACTAGCTATTGTCCATCCATAGGTCCAAGAGTCTAAGTCTGAAAATCTGATCTTCAATAATGGGCGACTAGCTTCATTCTTCATAAGTATTGTGATGACTTGGTGTAATAATGGGCTACTAGCTCCATTCTTCATAATTATTGAGATATCTTAGTGCAATAATGGGCTACTAGCTCTATTCTTCATAATTACTTAATTTGCACCATCTTTTCTTTTTTAGCACATGGGTGGTTTTAAGTTGCGCCCTCTTTTCTTTCTTTTTAAACATGCAAATGCTACAGGAGTTTATATCTTTTTATTATTTCCCCTGCAACATTTGATATTATACGCACATCCCCCCACTTAAGATAAACAATGTCGGAAGTGATGATATAGGGGGTCTTTGTAGATCATAACTGATTGGTCTTCCATGAATGTATAAAATTTTCGTTCCCATTCCCCTGAACCATGGACTTAAGTAGCCAGAAATTTCAAAACAAAGATAACAATAGACTACAAGGTAGGTTAAGGTGAAATGGTGTAACGATACATATAATATTAGGTGAAAACATAGATTGGTTTAACAAGGGTGATCTAGGGGTATCTTGCACTAATATCGAGTGCAACAAAAGGTTTTATCACTGGAGGTCGACAAGTCAGTGTAACAAGTCGATAAACACACACATATAGGCTATTTGAGTGATTTCCTAAGTGTCGCCTTCTTGAACTATCTATTCCTGCTAATCAATTAGGTCTCGAAATGATGTACATGCCAAGTTCTAAAGTCTACAATACTACCGGCACACTCAATATTTTGGTGGATTTTTAAATAATATGATGGAAACGGAATATTAGGCTTAAATCTCACCAAGTAATGATAAAGGGTAATGTGCATTCGGCAAAGATTAATTCTAGTTATTTAAGAAAATTTTGTCAAAAATTTTAAAATTGGTATAATTTTCAAAGAAAACTAGAAAATCGAAGGCCAAACATACGTCAAGTATTGATTCTACTCCCATCCCCCACTTGATTTGTACAATGTCCCTATTGTACATTAAGAAAATGAAATAAAAAGAAAAGAGTAGAATTAAGACAAGAAACTCCCTGAGCATTGCTTTGAGATTTGAAATTTGGCGAAAATCTTTTAGATTATCTCCGTCTTCCCGCAAGCTCTTTATCCCCTGTGATCACAAAAACAAACCAAAGCATAAAATCATTCTACAAGAATTATGAAGTGTACAGGAAATACAAACCTAACTCACTTTCGTAGGAATCACGGTTGCATTTAGCATATGCAACAAGCCTTTTAAACCACTTGGTGGCCCAAGTGGACGAGTTTAGTCTCGTGAGGGCTTCCAGAGAACATACCCACAAAGTCCATTTACGTATACAAGGTTTAGACATGTTTAAAACTTAAATTTTAAGATTTCAGATGGAGGTTACGGCGTAACTCCGGTGGTTACGTCGTAATCAAGTGGTAAAAATTTAAGTTTTAAGGCATTACGGCGTAACCATAAAATGGATTACGTCGTAACTACAGTGGTTACGGCGTAAACTAAATTCGTTATGCCATAACTGATGTAGATTCAGCAAGGTTACCACATGATTATGAGTCGAGCCGGTCTCGATAATTGCCTCCTAGCTTCTAGTCTCTGCAAAACAAAGTAACGCATAACTTGCAAACCAATAATGCAAAAAAGGAAATTTCATTAAATAAAGGACGGGTTGTCTCCTGACAAACACTTTTGTTTATTAACGAGTCTTTAAATTAAACTCATGCCCTATCTATGTTACTTCGTGAACATACTTATTGCCCTCTAGTTCTTTCCTAATCATAGCTTTAAATCGGCTACCTCCACACGTCCTAATGGAGTAAAGGCTCCATCCTCCCGATCAGTAATGCTTATAAAAACAGCGTCCTCCTTTTAACTAGAATTTTTTTTTTTACTTCAAAAGTTTAACACGATCCGATAGGGGGATCGTAATTGTCTTCTCGTCTCCACTTGCTCAATATATCCCTTCTCGTATCCCTCGTTGTGCCATGCTACATTGGTTTTCTTGTAGTTTTGTTGACATTTTCCCATACATCGTCCATAACATACCCTTTCTTTCCTATTCTTAGAATGTATTCATTTGATAAATGTTCAATCTCGTTATTGAACACCCTGTTATATTCGTCAAATCTCCTGGAATATGGGTTACCAATCTCCCTTGCATATTCTTCCTTAACATCGTAACTATAAAGAATCCATTCGTTGAATATAAATTCGCGGTCATATTCATGTAGGTTGTTATGCCATATGATTTTCAGCCATTCCTCAAATGAATAATTGCATAGACGTGGCCTTATAGGTTGCGGCTTATTTTCTCCTTGCTCCTGAAAGTCCCTGTGGGTTTGGTACAGTTGGATCGTTTGTATATATAAGAGGATCAATCGAATCGTCCAGCTTTCGTCGATGTAATGGTCCCATGTTTACTAAACTCATAGTTTTTGGCTATCCATTCGTAATACCTTTGTTCCCGTGTTGTATCATCGATTTTCTGTTGGCCATAACGCACTGCGAATCAAGTCACAACAGATCCCATGGGTATAAACAAACATCCTACCCTCATCTTCAGGATCAGCCATTTTCAAACAGTGGGGGGGGGGAGGGGGGGGGGGGGGGGGGGGCGGGGGGGAGGGGGGGAGCGGCTCGTCTTTCAATGATCTGCACCCCCAAACATATCCACACCTAAGTGTCCCCGCTTGTTTACCCCCAAAAGACTTCAGTATATCCAAAGCAGAATTTACGTCAGGGTTTACATGTCGGTACTCATCACATCTACTATCTTTCACCACCTTCCCTTCAATCATAGTTACATGAATATGTTTGCATACAATGCCATCTCTTACCTAAATACCCTTCTATCGGGTGAAAGAGCACTATCTGTCCTAGCGATACATCATCCTGTGGTTTTAGGAGTACCATAGGATCTAGTTCTTGTTTGAATTGTAAGCATGTAAGAGATTCATAAAAGAATAGGTATATTCCTATTTCAAGAGGATAAAGGTTTCCTCCTCTTTCAATGCCTGCCATGTCAAATTCTGTCTCTCGATGCTTAGGTACAGAATCTATGTTTGAAATCTAATTTTATCACTGCCTAATCAAATGAAGTGTCCTTCGTTAAAACAATCAATTTTGGGACAACGGAAGTATTGATTCGACAATGGTCACTACACTATCTAGCAATTATAACATCTTCAGTCATTTTTATAATGAAATTACACAGAAATTCTAACTCCTAAAATTTCACCAAGATATTGATAGTTCCTAAGGGCTCATTAGTTCATGTCGTATTTTCTAAGGTGCTTGTACCTCTGAGTTTATCTAAACATAGATATTCATAAACTCTTTGTGGCATGATATTATCCTTAGCATCTAATGTGGTAGTAGCATAAAAATTATGGTGTATACAATATTAAAAAGGGAGAAGAAACTTCATGATGCTGTAGTTCCTTGGGTTAGCAGACTGCCGTGTTGTTACCCATATTTGAAGTTACATATCAGCGCGCTTTGTCCACTTCATTACTGGCGATGGAAGATACTTCATCACTTACACAAGCTGTCTAGACTTTAAATTGGCTTTTCATGATATCATCTTTCATCTCATGTCTAATGGATTTAATGATGCTAATTAAGGCATCCTTCATGTTCTCTACTCCCTACATACTCATGTGAGATTTTTTTGTTATCTCGGCCTTCAACCATTTGTCAACATCATCCTTTTCTTCTAAGTACTGAATGTTCTGAGTATACCCATGGTTACTTTCCTCTTGCTTACTCATGACTACTTCGTCGTCAGTCATGTATTCAACCTCTTCCTCCATATCTTCCGAATCATAATCGGACTTGGCGCCTGGTTGGTTAGGACCAAAGTAGTGAGCAAATTCTCGGATTGGGTCATAGGTTGGTATACTTTTGCTGAAATAGGTTAGAAGGTATGATTTAGTATTGTCTTATGGGTTCCTCAATCACCTTTTTCTCATTAAATTTCTAGTACTCGGCGATAGTCATATCTTCAATCTTTTTAGGTGTCTGACTTTCTTGTGTCAGCCTAAGATATTGTTTAATGGTGAGATTATCAATGTCAACTCCATCCATGATATTTCCTAGAGAATAGATTGAAGTGAGAAAAGACATGCTTGTAAAAACTCAAATTACTACTAATTTTTAGATCCTTGGCAGCAGCGCCAAAAACTTGATGCGTATTTTCTTTTAAATATTAATTTAACAAGTTATTTAAAATTTCAAGAAAAACTACAGATCTCTACGCTGCACTCTCTCTGCGACACAGCGGTACAGACAGACACCCGATCATGGTGTCAGGTAGAAAGAATGAGAGTCTCACAATCCCGACAGGTAGAGATCCACCAAGCGCTAGAGTTGTAATTAGTTATTCTTTCTACACGAATGTCAACATTATATCTACAAATTCTTAAAAATGTTTTAGCGAATTGATTTAAAATAAATACATAAATTTAATTATATGAAACTATTAAAGAGATTTTAGAGATATCAGGAGAGAAAACGTGCTAACCTAGTTATTTCACTACTATTGTTATGAAAACATTTTCCTGTGCAATGTTAAACTATGGTTTCATTAGTGATTTCTAAGGTCGATAGACTTGAACAAGTATATATTTCTAGTCAATCCTATACATCCGTCTTCTGACATCAGTCCAAATCGTATAGGAGGTAGAATATCCAAGTTGCAGTGATTAATCTCCAACTATTCTTAAAACTTATCTAAATACCCATACAATTATTGACCCCCCTCTGAACGAAGTTCTTGTGTTTTTTAAGTATATTGAGTGATAAGTGCGGAGACCGATTAGTTCATACACTAGGGATGGAGTCATAGATCCTCCCTAGTACCCGATGGATCCCATATTGACATGATAATCTAATAATAGGGCAAGCAAGGTCCAAACCACCCGTACTACCAAAACCCAGGGTTACACGATAGTCAAGGAATATCTAACGAAACCATAATCTAACAGGAAACAAACATCATAACAATAGTAACTACATAACTAGGCCAGCACTTTAAGTGCTTAGCCGCTCATGGTAACGGAAACACAGCAAGAAATAGAAGTAATCATATATTAAAAGCTCATAATTCTTACAGTACTCGTATTTGAATGATTAAATACAAAAAGTAAATAAAGTGTGATCTCCCTTGGACTCCAGGTGGAATTCTTTGAAGGTTGGAAGCCTTTGTTGCCTCTCCAAATGGCTGTGGAGGAAGTGATGTTAGAATAGATTGAATGAGGCCTCTATTTAAAAGTATCAAACATGTTACGGCATAACTGATAAAGGTGTTACGTCGTAACCTTCTTACACGACATTTCATAAATAAGCAATTGTTGAGGCGTAACCAGATATTGCGTTACGCCGTAACCTTCAAATAATTTCCATACGTACGTGATCGTCATTCCATATTTGTGGATCTTCACGGTTACGGCGTAACCATAAAGGTTGTTACGCCGTAACTCTATCTTGGGTAAGATTTCCTTCCAAATACATGTTTACGGCGTAACTAGATATGGTGTTACGCCGTAAAGTTATCCTTGATCTTCGTACTTGCTTAATATATGTTACGGTGTAACCATTTTTGGTGTTACACCGTAACATTCTTCAGATAATTACACTTTAAGCCCTTTTTCCCTTGTTTCTTGTCATTTTCCTGCATTTCACCTAAAAACTACAAAATGATAGAAAATATCTCATTTTCGTAGGTATTGTGAAACAATTAGCAGGTAATATAGGGGGTATTTTTGCCCACTAAAAAAGGTTTAAATATTTTGATGTTATCAAAAAGCAGCGCACAAATATAATGTACGGCGTACTTCCTGAAGAAAAATGATTTTTTGGTTTATTTTGCCAGAAAACTATACAGCGAATGAGAAGAGGATTATCACAGGACAAGTGCGACGGTTTTAGTGTGAACTGGCGTACTTCAGGTATAAACCTGCAAAATAACAAACAGGAACAGGGGAAGTGCGGCGCACACATAAAGATGTGCGTCGTAGTTTCTGCAACGGCAGACATATTTTATGAGTTTTATGAGATTTAAACACACGTAAGATGCACAAGACTAGCAAATAATCTGCAAACAACTAAATCAAGATCCAAACAACGGCGCAAATCTTGTATGTGTGTTTTACAAGCTTTAAATTTATAATAACTAAAAATACCGATTTTGACTAAAAACACATCATTCGAGCAAGTATATCCTATCGAGTGTAATATAGTATTAGGTACATCCGGGTTGTTTCACAGGATTTGTAGCAATTCACAGTTCTTTACCAAGTAACAAAGCTAATTGATTGTCACAGATCAAATAGCCAAAACGTATGTAAAGCAGGCAAGATACCAAGGTATGATCCACATAACATAATAGATAGAGATAGAGCGGGACTTTATATAAACAAAGCATACAAGTCATAAATGACGGGTGATCATAATAACATGCATATCTACAAATGATAACATAGAATCCTCTCGGCCTATATACTACATCATCACGAGTAATAGTTTATATTAAATATGCATACATATGAGTTCATCCCAACCCGGTCGGTCAACATAAGGAAGGGTCTTAAACATCATTCTATTTGGGTTGCTTATCAATTTACCACACAATTCTCACAAGTATGATATTGATTCGCAACTCAAAATCAACCATTACAACTAACTCTTTCAACCTATAATAGTTGAAACAATCAATCAAAGGATAAACAAGGATCCAAGTAAAGATAACATCGAATTCATAAACATTCATATTCATAAGTCATAGCAAAATCATCCAAATATCATATCATGTTTCACATATTACCAAAACAAACGACGAGCACTACATTATAACCAAACCAATATACAATTGCTCCCACAACCAACCAATATCCAAACCTACTGGGATAACCCACGGGGCTATCATGAACCTACTAGAAATCAAGAACACGGCGCCAACTGGTGTGTTTGGTAACGGGTTTAATATAGTGAAAGAATTAGAGATTTGGTGTAAATCGTCTAACCCTTATTATATAATGTATTTAGGTTCTGGAAATATGTGTTTGAGGTCTGGAAATGTTGGTGGATCAGTGGTGGAGACTGGCGGTAGTATGGCAAGAAATGACGGATTAAAGGGGTGTTTAGATTATTGGATCCAGATACTCACCACTTTTTCCTCCTCCCCACTTTGATTTTAGAGATTGTATGTGTTAGTGTGTGAGATATATGATGAGATGTGTGTAATGGGATACTTGTAATGGTGTGATTTTCGTCCCTATTTATGAAGAATGCTAGATCGCTCGATCTATAGAGATCAGCGCTTTATATTTTTCTAATTTTTTTTAATTTTTAATTTTCTTTTTGAAAAATTTATATAAAATGAAAAATCTTTTTGGGTTTTTCTGATTTCTTATATACATATAATACATAGGATATACCGTGAGTAACCACCCTTACTCGTTCTCATCCTCTGTCAGACGTTTTAGCGTTTCCAGAGATATGCTTTTATAAAGAGGATTTTCGATTCAAGAAATTGAATCTTTCTCTTGGCAAGGGTTTGGTGAAGATGTTATCCAGTTGATATTCCGTCCGAACAAAGTAAAGTTCCACTATTCCATTCTCCACCTGCTCCTTTATAAAATGGTAGCATACATCGATGTGCTTTGTCCTTGAGTGTTGAATGTTGTTGCAGCATAGAGCAATTGCACTTTTGTTGTTGCATTACAGAGGAATCTTATTGATATGAAAGCCATAATCTGTTAGCTGTGAACGCATCCATAGGATTTGAGCACAACACCCAGATAAGGCAATATATTTAGCCTCTGTACTCGAGATCGTAGTGCTCTTTTGATTCTTGGAAGACCAGCTAAGAAGTTTATCACCTAAGAATTGAGCGCTTCCAGATGTACTGCGTCTAGTATCCTGACACCCCGCGTGATCTGCGTCTGAATATGCTGTTAGAGACATACCGGTACCCTTCGAGTACCATAGACCCGTGTTAATGGTTCCCTTTAGGTATCGAAAGATTGCTTACGTATTTAACATGCTTTTCAGTAGGCTTTTTACCTGATACCGGGCACATAAGCAGACTGCATAAATAAGGTCGGGTCTGCTAGATGTAAGATACATAAGGGATCCAATATATGCCATGGTTAAAGTGTGCATCATATGGATCCCTGTAGATCTTCATCTAATTTATTCTTTTCTACCATAGGTGTGTCTACAGAATCACTAGTTAGCAAACCATATTTTTTAATAATTTCAGAAGCATATTTTAACTAGTTTAGGAAGATGCCTCTAGGACTTTGAAAATTTTGTAATCCTAAAAAGAATGAATATGATCCCATAATTGGACATCTTGTAACTTATGGTCATCTGATTAGCAAACTCATTACACAAAGCAGTATTAGTGGATGCAAATATTATATTGTCAACATAAATTTTTACCAATAATAAGTCATTTCCTGCTTTCCATGTGGAAGAGTGTCTGCATCAACACAAACATATGTGCAGCACATGGTGCTTGTTTGAGACGTACAGCGGCCCTTTTTGAGCTTATAACATGCGAGATGGTTGTCTGATCAACACATTCCCTTCTGGTTAGAAACATAGACTTTCACTTGAGCTCGCCATTATGAAAGTGTCATTTTGTGACCATTTTGGATAATCATAATATTTTCGTTGCTGCATTTGTATGAAGTACGGATGGGACCTCGTTCTTGCATCGGTGCAAAGGATTCCTCAAAATTTTATTCCCTCCTCTTGCCTGAATCCTTGAGCAACTTATCTAGCATTATTCTTTAGTACCCTGCCAAATTCGTCCGGTCTTGACTTATAAAATCCATTTTAGTTTGATCAACATGACTTTATCTGGACACGGCACCAATTCCCAAACTTGTAGCCTTTCAAATCTATAAATTTCTTCTTCATTGCATCTATCTATGATGGTTCGGTCATTGCTTGTTTGAAGTTCTTTGGTTCTACAGAGTTAGGAAGCATAAAATCCTCATCTTTTATGAGACACATAACCAAAGTGATAGCAAATGTGAGTATTGAGCACCATAAGTTTGTAGATCACACACCTTTGCTAGATTCGTCAAGTCTTCGTTACATCGTTTCTAAGCACGAACAAATTATCTCTAAACGTTGTAAGCCATTTAAGATATGATAAGAACACGCATCCAAATAATTCCACTTCACCGTCAAATAAGTGATAAACAACCTTCTTCGTAACCAATTCTTCAATAAATCCAAAAATAATAGCCATAAATCGTTTAAGAACATGTAAACCAAATCAATCTGTTAGCTTCCCCTTAAACGAAGCATCTGTTCAATATGAGATTCAACATGTGTGTTATCCGATATCTGCTAAAGCTACCAGTATTAACTGCTTTCAATAGCAGTACAAACTATGAACTGGCAGTATTAATTTTCTTGGCCAGCAGTATTAAGTATCAATGCAGCAGTACTAACAAAAACATCTTTCAAACAGTACTAACTCTTTAAACCTCAAACAGTATAAACATCTAATGAGCATTACTAAAAATCAACGAGTAGTACTAACCTTTAATTGGCAGTATTAACCAAGAATTAGCAGCATTAACGAATAACAAACTAGCAGTATTAAACCTAATCGATTACTACTAGCAGTTGTAACTGCTAACCCAAGCAGTATTAACGAATAAACTACACTTGCTTTCTTTTGAATCATCCTTGGCAGCACAAAGTATTCATAACAGCTTTAAAATTATATTGGCAGTTTAAAGTTTCCATACCAATAGCATTAGAAATATTTTTACTTACCAAAGAATACCACATCTGCCAATCCAAACTTAACAGCAACATCAAAAATATTTATGGAAGTTATTATAGGATCAGAATACAATCCCTAAACATTAGGGATTTCATATTTATAACAGATCCCATATAATCAAAAATCATAACCCTCATATTCATTATAAACAATCAGCAGCAGTAACTTTTATCAATCCCAAATCATGAGTATGCTGCCCTATTAAATAGGGTTAAGATCCACGTACCATAACTGTCATCACCCATGAACAGCTTATACTCCCAAGAATGTCAGAAACCATTAAATACCTGCTGCTTTACCTTTAGTCCAAGAACCTGTATCATGCTTCCACATAAACAAACTAGAACACCTTCTTGAACCTATCTATTGTACCTTATAACTGCTGTTCCTTTATGTCCTCGGATCATTACGAACAGATTTTAAACCAAAAATAATCATAGTCGTTTTTTTTAAGTATAAAGATGACGCTTTAAAGTGTCGCAAAAACCCTAACTTCACCAAAATCACCAATACACCAAATAGAGATTCGTTACTTCTTTTTCATCAAGAACACGACTTCAAAAACAAACCTTGTAATCATCCTAGATCGAGAGCCACGAGGCTCTGATACCAATTGTGAAGATCGTTGTAAGCTCGAATTGGTTAGATCTTAATATCTGGGATGAACAACAACAAAGAACAATAGAATGTACGGCGGAATAACCATTAAGAACATTCTATTATCACTAAAAACAAAAAATAACCAGAAAACCTTCTTTTTTTTGAATCAGAACCCATTATCCTGGATATCACGAGCCACGAGGCTCTGATTCTACCTGTGATAGATCGTTTTAGACTCGAGAATGATTAGTTCTCATCTAGGATTACAAAGTAAAAATGATATAATATGTATATGCAGCAGAAATAATAAAGACGAATCAAAGTTACTTCAAAGTTTTCTTTTATTCAACACAGCCCAAATTCTGCACGGTCAACTGTAGAACGGTTACTCTAACTAGTAACAGGAATCATAAGATCCTTGAGGCTAAACTATCTAGGCGTTTACAAGACCATATGCCTAGAACACATACACTTTTAGTCGACTACATTTTTCTGTGTACACTAAAAACTACACGCCTGGAACCTCCTTTTATAACATAAGGAGTCCAAGACTTACAAAGGAAGATAAACATTAGACAACTAAATCTTTTAAACATTAAGGAATATCTTCTGTTATCTTTATCTTCTTAAGGAGATCTTCCAGAATCTTCATATTCTCCTACATCTTGTAGAATTCTTTAATGACAATTTTGATCCTTTTGTTTCATTCTTTGTTCTTTTTGTCTCATCAAATCTATAATTCTCAACAATCTTCCCCTATTTGATGATGACAAAACAAACAATGTTCTTGCACGAACTTCATCATAAAGCCTTTAATCAAAGCTTCCCCTGAAGTTGAGATCATGGATCTCCCTGAATGAAACAAAACTTCCCCTTAATCAAATTTCCTTTGTACCGTGCTACACCAAGGATCTACAAGTTGCCAATTATACTTAACATCTTCGTCCCCTTTTTGTCATAATCTAATAGGGGACATATGAATATAAGCAACTTTGATCTTGACCACTACAAACCAATATCACACTTCTAATCCAGCCTTCTAACAACTCAAATTACCCTCCATGACGCACCTTAAGATAAATAAACTTGAGCAGTAGAAACTTAAACTAGCAGTAGAAATAATGACTTACATTAGTAAAAACCTTCACTTTGATGATGCATGTAAATGGTTAAACATTTTAACAATAAGCTTCCCCTGAAACCCATATGTTAACCATTTCTTGAATCTTCAATCTATTGATTCTTCAATTTGTAGGATCTATGTAATGAATTATAATGAAGAAATCTAAGTATAACCAACTTGATGTAGAGTAGAACAACCCAAACTTGTTGTTTTTATATCTTGTACTATCCACGTGACTCCAAACTTATAAATAAATCAGTGAAATATAAGTAGATCGCAACCTCTTGACAAGAATCCTCATCTTCTGTGAGACACATAACCAAAGTGATAGCAAATGTAAGCATTGAGCACCATAAGAGAAATCACACACCTTTGCTAGATTTTGACAAGTCTTCGTCACAACATTGGATGGCATGAAACAAGTTACTCCAAATGTTGTAACGCAATATGAGATAGATTAAAAACACATATACCCAAGTAATTCCTCTTATCATAAATAGATGATAAACAATCTTCTTCGTAACCAATTAAATCAATGAATACGAGCCTTTAAATCTGTTTAGAACATGTAAACCTAAACCAAAATCCAAACAGGAAACACCAAAAACAAACAAACTTGTGTTTCTGTTTTGTCCGAGATCCAAACCATGTGTGTTAACCGATATCTAATAAAGTTAGCAGCATAAACCAAATAGCTCGAGCAGTATTAACCAAACTGCTTAATGCTAGCAGTATAAACACATGAACCAAACTTGGCAGATATGATTACTCCTTCCCTCCCATGGCTTTTTGTGATGCTTTAAGTGTCACTGATCTGTTGCTAATCTGTCACAAATTCAAGCAGTAGTAAGCAATAACAACAGTTGTAGCCTTTTAAGCTACAATTTGATCTCCTCTTTTGTTTTGTATTGGCAGTAGAAACAAATAACAAGCATCACCACACATTCTTGTAACTGTATACAAGTTTTGCTACTGTTTAAAATCTTCCTTTACCCAGTTCGAGCCCAAGCATAAGCAGTAGGAACCACGAAACCAACAGTAGAAACCAAAAACAAAATTTTGTGACTTCTGTTCTTCATAAAATCGACTTAAAAAACAAACCTTGTGATCCTAGATATCGAGCCATGAGGCTCTGATACCAACTGATAGGATATTTGTAAGCTCAGTTTGTTTAGAATCTATATCTAGGATAAACAATAACAATGATAACATAATGCACAACAGAATATAAAGAAGAACATCAAAGTTATTGAACAAGGTTTTATATTCAAATGTTTCCACCAAGCCTCAAATCTATATGATCAATATAGATCATGTTACTCAACAATAACAAGGATCAAGTTACCTTGACCTTGAGGCTACACCACCACTATAGACGTCTACATCTCTAACTCTTGCACACACACACAAACACGTTTTTCTGTATGTACACAAAAACTATATGTCTATGATCTCTTTATATAGAGAGATCATGAATTACAAAGGAAGTTAACATAAAGATATAAAAAGGTAAATCATTTAAACATTAAGAAATATCTTCTGTTATCTTTATCTTCTTAAGGAGATATTCCAGAATCTTCATCTTTTGATATTTTGACCAAATCTTCTATAATTCTCCACCAGCTTGTAGAATTCTTTAATGACGATTTTGATCCTTTTGTTTCATTCTTTTGTTCTTTTATCTCATCAAATCTGTAGTTCCCAACACTTCTTCTCATTTCTTCTTTCTCATTCAAGTGCAAGAGAAGAACATTCATATTCATCGAGAAATGAATTGGTATTTAGTGATCTCTCCTCTCTTCTTCTAAATATTAAATTTCTATTGTAATTATTTTGTAATTGTGTGATTCGGATTATGTGTATATCGGATAGTGTAGATCTTGTAAGTGTATAGTGATTGTGAAGTTGTAGATTAGTTCTAGCTAAGATTAGGACTCGACATTTAGCTTAGTGTCAGAAAATAATGGCTTTCTCCGCCTAAAGGGAGCTTGTTGACATAGTGAAATCTTGAGTAGGATACTCAAGGGGTGGAGTAGGACGAATAAGTGCTTCGTAACCGAACCACTATAAATCTTGGTGTCTTGGTTTGATTGTTCCTTCTCCCATCTCTTTATATTGTTGTGATTGTTATTTACCATTAGTTTAGATATTTACTTTGTTGATTGGTTGAACATACTACTCGAATCTAAGTATTTTGAAAGCAAACTTTTAAAACAGAAAACAAACCTGTAAACTATTCAACCCTCCCCCCTTCTAGTTTCCACAATTGGTATCAGGAGCTATGGTCACTCAATATTTTTAGAATATATTGTATTTTAATGCTTAGATTGATCTATGGACTTTGACAAATATCTAGAAGGGCAATCAATGCAAAGACCACCACTTTTTGAAAGTGATAGTTTTATTTATTGGTAAAATAGATTTGAGACATATGTTAAATCAAAAGATCTTGATCTTTGGTATGGTATTACCAACGGTGATTTTCAACCTATTCAACAAAATCTGGAAACCAAATTAGATGACGTTATCCATTTTGAAAAACAAAGTGATGATATTAAAAAGAGACTTGCAAAAAATAACGAAGGTAAAATGGTTATTTATAATGCTTTGCCTAGAAAAGAATATGAAAGAATTTTCATGTGTAACACGGCAAAAAAGAAATTTGGAAAACTTTGTTAATCACCCATCAAGGTAATAATCAAGTCAAAGATAATAAGATCGACCTTTTAGTTCAATAATATGAACAATTCATCATTTCTGAAGACGAATATATAGATAGTGATTTTGCTAGATTTAACACTATATTCTAGTCTAAAGCTCTTGATGAAGGTTATTAGCAAGAATTATGTTAGGAAGTTTCTTAGGGCTCTACATCCTATAATGGATAGTCGCAAAAGGTCACGACGATTGAAATAGTCAAAAGACTTTAAACTTCACTATCTCTTGATGAACTATCGGGTACCTCAAACGTTTATGAAATGATCCTCAAGAAAGATTCCAAAATAGTCAAAGCAAAAGTTTAAAATGGAAATCTCTTGCTTTAAAGGCTAAGAAAGAATCTAGTAATGAAGAGTGTTTGACTTCCGAAAGTGAAGAAGAAGAGTACTCTATGGGGTTAAGAGACTTCAAGAAGTTCTTTAAGAGAAGAGGTAGATTTCGTTGAGGACAACCTCGAACGACAAAAGACAATTTCAAAGGAATGCCGTGATGACCAAGAAACGGTAATTACATTATAGTTGATGAAAAATGCTTTAGATGCGGCAACCTAAATCATCTTATTAGAGAATGTCCAAAACCACCGAAAGACAAGAACTAATGAGCTTTTGTCAAAGGCTCGTGAAGTGATAGCGGTGACGAAGATGATGACAAGGTCAAAAACAAAACGTGTCTTATAGCTTAAGTATCAAGTGAGATATACCTTGGAGTCGACTTGGAACCTGATGAGTGGATAAAGGATAGTGGATGCTCCAAACACATGACGGGTAACCAAAAGCTATTCTCAAGCTACAAGGCATACAACGGAGGTAATATCATTTTTGGTAGCAATCTTCGTGGTAATATTATTGGCAAAGGTATGATTTTGAATGACTCTCTCAAAATAGATAATGTAGAACATGTAGATAACTTAATATTTAACTTGTTAAGTATATGACAAATATGTGATAATAAGTGTTGAGTAACTTTCTTTGAACATGATAGTGAAATCACTAAGGATGGTACGGTCATAGGTAGAGGTATTAAGAAGCAAGGCTTATATGTGATGAAATTAGGAAAATAAGCCTAAAGGACCAATTTGTCTAGACGATTGATAAAATTCCACGTTGTGGAATTTAGGAGATTAGGTCACACAAATATGCTCTTATTCAATCGTTAGGCATCTAAGTATTAGTTAGTAAACTTCCTAAGCATAAGTTTGTCAAACACTTCTGTGATGCTTGCAAAAATTGGAATACAAAGCTTCCCGCTAGTACAAGGTAAGAATATAGTTTCTCAACGAACTTAGATGCTTAGAGCTCCTTCATTTAGATCTTTCGTATATTCGTTAGTTACGAGTTACGAGGAAACCACATACGCTTAGTTCATAGTAGTTGACTACTCTAGGTATTAATTTGACCTAGATTCCATACAGGACAAAACCAAAGCCTTCGATCAATTCAAAATATTTAGTATGAAAATTCAAAGCCAATTGGGATGTACAATAGTGTCAATAAGAACCGACCATGGTAGGGAATTTGATAATGAGGTGCAATTTGGAAAGTTTTGTAACGCTAATGGAATTACACATAACTTCTCAGCTCCATGCACTCCTCAATCAAATGGCTTGGTTAAAAGGAAAAATAGGACACTTCAAGAAATAAGTAGGACTATGTTGAATGAGCAATCGTTACCACACAAGTTTTGGTGTAACGTAGTAGATACTTCAACATACATTCTCAACCGAATCCTAATTAGAGCCATCTTAGGAAGAACACCTTACGAACTCTTAAAAGGTAGAAAACCTACTCTAGATTACTTTAGAGTATTTGGAAGCAAGTGCTTCATTTTAAACACTAAAGACTACCTTATAAAGTTTGACCCAAAGTCATACGAAGGTATCCTTTTAGGTTACTTGCAAAATAGTAAAGTCTACATCATCCTTAACAAACATACTAGGAAATTCGAAGAATCACTAAACGTGACATTCGATGAAACTTCTCCACCCTTAAAGACATCACCCTTGGTGGGTGATGACTTAGATGAATAAGAAGCAATTAAGGTTACCAAAAAGAAAAACTTAGAAAATGACATTGAGGATGAAACTTTAGAGATTGACGAAATAGTCAATATTAAGGAATCTAGGAACCATCCATTAGAAAATATCATAGGAAACCTTAACCAAAGAACCCTTAGATCACAAGCCTAAAACCAAAGTAACTTCTTTTGTTTTATATCAACTATAGAACCTAAGAATGCAAATGAAGCCTTAGCGGATGAAAGTTGGATAGTCGCTATACAAGAAGAATTAAATCAATTCATTGCTAATGACGTTTAGGAGTTAGTTCCACAACCTAGGAATATAACAATCATAGGAACTAAGTAGGTGTTTAGAAATAAGTTAGATGAGAACGGTATTGTTTCTCGAAATAAGGCTAGGTTAGTTGCTCAAGGCTATAATCAATAAGAGGGCATAGATTATGATGAAACTTATGCCCTAGTTGCTAGACTTGAGTCAATTAGGATACTATTAGCTTATGCTTGTGCTTTAGATTTTAAGCTATTCCAAATGGATGTAAAAAGTGCATTCCTGAATGATTTTTTCAATGAGGAGGTATACGTGGCACAACCTTTAAGATTCATTGACTTTGAAAAACCATATCATGTTTATAAACTAAAGAAAGCTTAATACGGTCTTAAACAAGCACACAAAGCTTGGTATGATAGATTTTTTTTATTTATTTTTTTAAAAGCCTTTTGATTAAAATGAATCTAAAATGCGAATGGTAGATTAGATAACATCTTTTAATAAGAGAAATATGTTCAAACTCTGTATATCGTTCAAATATATGTCGATGACATTATATTAGGCTCGACTTATCAAGACATGTGTAATGAATTTACAAAAATCGTGCATGACGAGTTCTAGATGAGCATGATGGGTAAACTTAATTTCTTCCTTGAACTACAAATAAAACAAATGAAAGAGGTATTTTCTTTAATCAATCTAAATATATTAAAAGAATTGCTTAAGAAATTTGGTGCTAGAAGAGTCTAAACCAATGAAAAACCCCCATTCCTCCGATACCAAACTCACAAAAGACGTAAGAGTTGTGAGTTGGAGATAGTACAGTATCGAGGCAATGATAGGTGGTTTATTTACCTTACAGCAAGTCGGGGCCGATATCATGTTTAGTGTCCTGCTTTGTTACCCGCTTCTAAGAGGCCCCCAAAACCTCTCACTTGAACGCGGGTTTTAAGCGTATTTCAATACATTAAGGCACTATCGCAATTAGGATTATGAGTTATCGCCTAAGGGGGCCGGCAAAGAAATAGTAGTATATGCCTACTCTGATCATGTGGGAGATTATGTGGACCAAAAGAGCACTAGTGGTATTTGTACGTTCGTGAGATGTTGTTTGATATCTTGGTTCTCGAATAAACAAACCGCTCTTGCTATATCTACTATCGAAGCCGAATACGTAAGCACCGGAAAGGCATGTCAACAAGCACTATGGATGAAACAAGCTCTTATTGACTATGTTGTTCGACTCGATGACGTCCCGATCATGTGCGATAATAAAGGCGCAATTAACCTTAGCAAAAACCTGGTGCAACATTCTTGAACCAAATACATCGAAATTCGTCCCCACTTTCTTTGTGATAATATCTAGGAAAGTAAAAAAATAAACAAAAAACCCAAATAAAAAACAAAAAAAAATAGTAATAAAAAAAAAAAAAAAAAAAAAAAAAAAAAAAAAAAAAAACCCCAAAAAAAAACGACATATCTTAATCGAAAAAGTGTCATCCATCGCCGACATTCATAGGAAACCCCTTAAACGTGAATCATTTAACTATCTACATCTTGGTTTAGGAATGATGGAACACATTCCGTAAATCATATTAGCCTGCTTCTCTTTATTCTGTCTTAATTCTAGTCTGTGTTCCATTCCGCGTCATGACAATTTAACTACTTCATCCGAAGCTAGTTAGATATTTTTAATTAACGAAATGCAAATTAATTAGTCATTCATCCTAGTAAATTCATGTCAAAATTTAAAAGTGTGAATACCCCTCACTGAGGGCGGCCCCCATATCTCAAGCGACCCCAAAGCATATTTGGGCGGCCCTCTTATCGATATGGGACCATCAACAACAGACACCATATAACACCCCGCGTTTTAGGGTCATTTGCGATGTCAATAAATTCACTATGTATTTTTAGTATTGTACGCGTTTTCTTTTAAATCATAAACGTTAAGTTAAATCGCGTAAGCTAAAAATGACCATTCAATGTAAACGGGCATCAAACGATTAAATGTTTACAACAAGCAAATGTTAAGTAATTATTTTGAGGATAATTATTAACTTTGTTCATTTTATTTTTATTGGTTGCGTAAAGTGTTTACATTTCGCTATAAAATACGTTTAGATACCGGAAATCACAAAACATGTATTATCGACTCCGCTATTCAGTAAACATAATACCCACATTTTACCAATACCCAAAATTTGAAAAATACATCACAGATAACACTCTATTGGCCGGATATTACACAGTGTAGATACAAATAAATATCTTACTATAAACATTACTAATTTCATGGGATGTTTCACTTTGAGGCAACAACATATAGATATTTTCAAGAAAGACTTCTATGTACTCTTGCAAGACTTCCATACTCTTGACCATGCCTTCCCTAGAAACCCTCATGGTGTTCCTTGACTAAGTCAACATTGTATATAATGCCTAAACTAGAGATAGAACACATACACTTTCATTTTACTTAGTGAAAAACACAAAACTCTCCCATTTATCTCATACTAGGCCACGGCTCAAAACACAAACCAAGAACCATCCATAAAATTTTATTTGAAACATTTCTAAGTGTTCACACATCATTCCTATGATAACATAAGGTGTTTTGAAGGATTGTTACAAGGGTTTACAAGTTATTGAAGCAAGTGGAAAAGCAATATTAGGGTTTCTAAGTGGAATTTAGGTTTCAAGTTGTGCATGATTTGGTGTCATATCTAAAACTCAGGGGTTTAGATATTGTGGATTCATCATATATACTATCATATTAAGGTCATCTAAACCCTTTCTATTCTTCACATTTATCATTTTATGTGTATATAAGTTCTTTATAGCAAAATCACCATTATGACTTTTAAACATATAAAAGACGTGTTTACGTGTGACATCATTTGGTACACTTTTTTCATATGTTATGATGATTGGTAATTATCATGTATAAGGGTTTTATTGGGTGTACAATATTGTTTATGTATAAATGTATTAAGGTATTAAAACTAGTTATTATAAAAAAAAATTACTTATACATGTTATAAGCAAATGAGTATGTAAACTTGTGATCTTGTTAACTTGGACATTTCTTGGACAATGGCGGACTTAGGGACCCTAGGAATGCAATACATGTGAAAATGAGTGGTGTAATGGATTTGTTACAAGATGGTTAAGCTAAAAAGTACAAAATCAAGTTTAAAACATGTTTTTAACACAAACCTCCAAACTTTCTGTTTTGGTTTGAAAAATAAGGTATACGTTTTATATTTTTATAAAATAGTACATCTCATGACGATTCCAAAACAGTAAGAAACTCGAAAAACGGATTAATAACAAAAAAGATACGTAGTTTACGAGTTATACGTTAATATCGGGTTATAAAAGTAAATTTTATAAAAACAAGTTATCAAATACTTATGGTATATAAAGTTTAGTATTTTTCACAGATTACACTTATTTTTAGGATTCCAAAATGATAAGAATCATAATTTTTCAATCGATAACGAAGAAGTTATGAATTACGCGAGTTTATGATAATTAATACTTTTATAAAAAGTTACTATTCATAAGTGACATTATTTTTTGAAAACATCATTAATATGATAAAACTTTTAATAACAAAGAGGTGCTCAAAAAAATCGCTAAAAACGGAGCTATAACAAAAGATTTAAATACGACAATTTAGAGTTTTACGTTATTATAAGTTATAAAATTAAGTTATAACTGGCATCTAATTTATGAACAGTAAAAACCACTGTTCATCAGAGGACTAAAAATATAAAAATGTAAAATTTTGATAACTCGTCTTAATACGAAAGCGTGAACATAAGAAACGCAAGAAACGGACTTGAATCGTGAAAGTTGTGTCATTTTTACCAAAGGTATATTTATAAACGTTTTAACTTTATAAATATGATTTCACTAAAACAATTAGATGGTGATTAGCTATATACAATTATATATGGTAGTAGTTACCCAATGTGATTAGTACTTATACGACCTATATTGGATTAGGTTGCACTCGATCATTACCGTGACACATTTTCTGTGATACACTTGATATTCGCTCACTCAAGGTGAGTTCATAGCCCCACATTTTACATGATTTTGTTTTACAAGTTTTTGGGGTGAGAAACATTCATTGTTTTACAATTGGACACAAGTGGATGCTTTTGCTTTATGATTACGTGTTGCCTAAGTAGCGATAACCCTAGTTGAGCCCATTATCATGAACTGTCAATTACTGGATTGTGAGCGCGAATGTTATGAATAGATCTATTGGGATTGACATCCCCGTTCGGGTGATTAGCTATCACTGGACAAACAAACGTATACCATGTCGAACATAGGATGTTGCGGGTTAGAACATCAACATGGGCAATGTAGGCAATTTATATTGTATTCATTCATGTGGAGCTTCAGTGTCATGAGCTTAGGGCAACGTAATTACATTTATATGATGTCTGCATCTGTTGCATTATCATGCACTTGGGAAATCTTGTGGTCATACAATATACGATTTATCAAACCTATGAATTCACCAACATTATTGTTGATGTTTTAAAGCAATGTTTTTCAGGAGGTCAATAAGCACGAGGTGCAAGGGATACATTGGTGGTTTTGATTTGGATATCATGCAATAAAGATTTTGTCGCATTACATTTTGCATATCTGTTATGGGCTAGAAATCTTTGTATTTTGAACAAGTGAACAAGTGAAGCTTCGGGCTTATGTAACAAATACTTTGTTAAATCCAATGTATCGGTTTTAAACAAATTTTTGGTCATTCTATATATATCTTGTGTTATTTATCTATGAAGTAACATGCCCCAGACTCTTATTTTGTTGCGACCCAATTTGGGGGTGTTACAGATTGTATCAAGAGCCAAGGTTATAGAGAACCAAGTCAAATGTTTTTGCTGGACTATAACCGTTTTCAAACATTGCATTCATACAAAGGGATTTTCACAAGATATACATACATACATACATACATACATACATACATATATACATACACTAGTTGTTGCATTAGTTGATTAGACTAGATGCATTCACGATTGATATACATGTTATGATATAAATGTATATTACTATAAGAGTCTTATATTAAATACTAATATAAGCTATTTTGGATTTTTAGATACAGTTATGTCGGATTCTGAGGATTCCACGGTTACATACACTACTGTTTCCAGCCCATTTGGAGGGTTACCAGATATTAGATCCCCAGGAGTTGTTGGACCTGAGCACGAGGGACTGCCCTGGATGCCACCATCACCAGACTACATACCTGGCCCCGAGGAGCCATAGTCACCACCTCCATCAGACTTTGTTCTAGAGCTGTTTCATTCGGAGTTATGCCACATGAGGATGAGATAATTCCCAGCTGTGGAGGCTATAACCTGCTTTGACTCATCCTACTTGCTTGATTCACCAGGCTATATTCCCGAGTCCGGTCCTGAGGAGGATCCGGAGGAGGATGACGACGAGGACCCTAAGGAGGATCCTGCCAATTATCCTGCTGACGGAGAAGATGATGGCGATGAGCCATCTAATGATGATGAGGATGAGGAGGTTGATATTGAGGCTGATGACGAAGAGGAGGAGGAGCACCCAGCTCCTGCCGACTCTACAGCTGTTGCTTTACCAGCTATCGATCAGGCCCCATCTGCTAAGGAGACCAAGCCGTTTGAGACTGACGAGTCTGCGGCCACACCACCACCACACCCTGCATACCGTATTACATCTAGGATTTCTATTCCAGCTCTAGTACCTACACCAGTTTGGTTTGATGCAGAGGTTGCCAGACTTCTCGCTATATCTACTCCACCATCATCACCACTTTCCCTATGGTCATCACCACTTCCCCAGATACCTGCTCCACCACTACCCCCGATACTATCACCACTACCAGTATCACCACCACTACCTCAGATTCCCTCACCACCACTACTGTTCATTTAACCTAGTGCCTTCATTGTGTTATCTCCATCACCACCTGCTAGTCCTATTCGTCCGTTGGGCTATCGAGCTACGATGATCAGGCTAAGAGCTGAGGCTGCATCTACTTCCTATTCACTACCATTACTACCACCCATCATACTCTCCCACACCAGACCAGATGCACCATCATCAGGGACACCACCTTTGCATTTACTCTTTATTGACCGTAAAGGAGACAGACCCGAGGTTACCTTACCACCTCGGAAGAGGTTAGGTATCGCTCTTGGTCCTGGATACGAGGTCGGAGAGAGCTCATCTGCTACTGCTGCTAGACCGGCTAGAGGTCTTAGGGTAGACTATGGTTTTGTTGCCACTATAGATAGGGAGATCAGGCGTGATATATAGAGAGATGTTGGATATGGGATCATTGACTTTTGGGATGAGATAGTTGAGGCCATACAGGGGACACTAGTAGTTACCGATGTGGCAGAGTTTAGCCAGAGGATGATAGAGTTTGAGACTAGGGTTAGGCAGGACACAAACGAGATATACACGAGGTTGGATGATGAGCAGTCTGAGCGACAGTTGATGGCTGGTCGGCTCAACATGTTATATAGGGATAGGCGTGCATGATCCATGGACGCTAGTGACCTGGCATGTGCTGAGGTTATGTCACTACGTACCATAGTGTTAGCTCAGCAGTCAGAGATTAGAGAGTTACAGTCAGCGGACTATAGGAGACAAACGGTGATTATAGAGATGCTGGCAGCAAACCACAGGAGGCAGGAACAGCTAACTAAGCCACTAAAGCTAGTGAGAGGACTTACAGGACTCGTATGGCAGAGTTACAGTAGATAGCAGGGACCCGCCAAAGGTCCTACACAGCCAGAGCTACCAGAGGTGGCTGGTAGCAGTTCCTAGATTCTGTTATGGCTAGTTATTTTGTACAGCCTACTAAGTATTACGGGTTCAATCCCGGCTAGTATGGCTTTAGGTTGTATATATTCTTTTATCTTGTAACCTAATTGAGGTGATCATTTTGTATCTGAACCAATCATGTATGTTTTCCAATTGTATATGGAATGGTGGTATTCTGTCATGTTTGTAATCTAATTTGTTATGAATGAATGTCGATTTGGTTATATCTTTATTGATTACAATTCAGTTGTATATTTCACTGTGTGATGTGATCTTACTTTACTTATTGTGCATATGTCATGTCATGGTTATAATTTTACAAAATCTAACGGGTATTATATTTTCTTGTGATTGAAGAAAATGGCACCAAAAAGAGCCACGAGGTCAAACATAGCCCCAGAAACAACCAACACCACATCTATCACTGATGCCCAACTTTAGGCAATGATTAACCAAGGCGTTACTGTCGCTTTAGCAGCACGTGATGCAAATACGAATGGTGTCGACAACCATAATTCAGGAACACGTGCTAGGAGAAACGAGCGAGCTACTCATGAGTGCACTTACCCAGACTTCATGAAGTGCCAACCTCTAAATTTCAAAGGCACAGAAGGCGTTGTCAAATTGACTCAATGGATTGAGAAGATGGAAACTGTGTTTCGCATAAACAACTGTTTTGTGGAAAACCAAATCAAGTTCTCCACTTGTACTCTTCTGGGAAATGCTCTAACGTGGTAGAACTCCCACGTCAGGACTGTTGGTAATGACATTGCTTATGCAATGACCTGGACTGAACTGAAGAAGAAAATAACTGACAAGTACTGCCGAAGGACCAAAAGTCGTTTTTAAAACTTGATCATTCTCATTTGGAATTAACAAAGTTTATTTGTTACATAGCCGTAGCTTCCACTTGTCCACTTGTTCAAAATACAAAGATTTCTAGCCCTTAGCAGTTATACTAAATTTAATGCGACAAAATCTTTATGCATGATACCAAATTCAAAACCACCAATGTATCCCTATTCACCTCGTTGCTTACTGTATCACTCCTGAAAAAACATTGCTTTAGAACGTAACAATGATGTTGGTGATATTCATGGTTTGATAAATCGTTTATTGTAGGACCACATGATTTCCCAAGTGTGATGATAAGTGCAACAGATGCTAACATCATTATAAATGTAATTACGTTGCCTTAAGCTCATGACCACTTGAAGCTCGACATAATGAATACCATATTACATGGCTACTTTGCCGTGATGATTGTTCTAACCGCAACATCCTTTGTTCTCCAATGTATTCGTTGTTTGCCTGTGATTGCACATTCACCTCCGAACGGGGATTGGCAATCCAAATATATTCTATTCATAAACATTCGCGCTCACAATTCCAGTAACTGACAGTTTCATGATAATGGGCTTCAACTAGGGTAATCGCGTAGTAGGAGCAAAAAGTAATCTTAATATGAAACTTAAACCACTTGTGTCCAGGTATAAATACATTTGATGGTTCTCAACCAATTAATCTTATAAAAGCATAAGCATGTAAAACGATTGGGCTATTGTACTCACCTGGAGGTGAGCGATTTAACAACGGTATATCCCGATAATGCGGTCACATAATCGGTTCATATGCAACCTATTTAAATTAAGGTCGTATAAGTACTAATCACATTGGGTAATTACTACCATGCATAATTCTATATAGCTAATCACCATCTAATTGTTTTCGTGAAATCATGTTTATAAAGTTAAAACGTTTATAAACACACTTTTGGTAAAAACGACATAACTTTCACGTTTCAAGTCCGTTTGAGGTGTTTCTTGCGCTCACATTTTCGTATTGAGTCGAGTTATCAAAATTTGACATTTTCAAATTTTGACCCCTACTGGTGAACAGTAACTTTTACTAGTCACACCAGATATAAGTTTACTTATATCGTTTTTGTTGTCGTAAAACCCGTAAATGTCGTATTTTCTTCGTTG
Organism: Tanacetum coccineum; assembly: GCA_026074375.1. Classification (NCBI taxonomy): domain Eukaryota; kingdom Viridiplantae; phylum Streptophyta; class Magnoliopsida; order Asterales; family Asteraceae; genus Tanacetum; species Tanacetum coccineum. Next base: position 48,165 of record BQNB010012444.1, read on the forward strand.
TAGCTCTGTGTTTAGCGATTCTTTCGAGCACGTTCTCGTAATTGAAAGTTCTATGATTTATGAGGTTTACAAATAATAAAAGTTTCTGTCGATGAATAGTAACTTTTATAAAAATTGTTTTATAAAAGTATTAATTGTCGTAAACTCGCGAAATTCATAACTCATTCGTTATTAATTGAAACAAAAAGTTAGATGTCTTTCTTGATTCCATATGTAAACTTTGATTTTATACTTTTCAACTTTTGGTAAAACTTTATCACAAGTTTTTTATACCTTATATATTATAGGTATTAATATAATGAAGTCCATTAGGTCCATCATTGTCGCTCATATGTCAAAATTACAAGATTAACAAGTTTATCATGTGAGTATATACGATTTTACTTGTAGCTTTGCATGTAAATCATTAAAAAACCCTAATCTTTCATTAACACTTCTTAGCTTAACCTATGTTGTTCATAACTTTACTTCCATTATAACATTATTTTGTGTTTAATAAACATCACTAAAAGTCCATAAAAGATTATCATATCCATTTGCATTACTTGTACCTTGTAACATATTAAGTATACTTTAATTAACCCTAATTTGTACATAATCATTTTTTACACTTAACAACTTGGTATAACCACTTATAGATCCATTTTAACATGTATTTATTTAAAAACCAACTAACATCATATTGAAAACAGTGTAAAAAAATAGATAATCACAAGTAAAATCATAATCAGTTTACATGTTTAAAGTCTTAAATGGGTGATTTTTCTTATAGAGCATGTCATATTACATATAAAATCATGAAAATGAAAAGATAAAGGTTTTAGGTAACCTTAGTGATGAATGATGATGATGATGAAAAATATGTGCTAAACCCTTGTTTAGACTTTAAACCCAAGCTTGCACAATATGAAACCCTAATTTTCCAAATAAACCCTAATCTTGATTTATTGCTTCAACATTGAAAATGGTAACAAGGCTTCAAATCTTAGTATATCTTAGGAAGGATGTGTGATGGCTTGTATAGGTTGTAGAAAATTTTGTATGGATTGTGTATAAGGGTGAGTTGAGCTGTGGGCTTCAAAGAGAGAAAAGAGAGTGTTTTTGTTTGATTTTTGGTTAAGTCTTGTGTTGTATAAGTTCTCTTACTAGAAGTGCATGTATATAAGATATAGATGGTCAAAAAGATTGAAATAGTGGTCAAGAACAAGATGAGGGTCTTAGGGAAGTTGGTCTTGGTCAAAGAAACAAGGTATGTATAAGTTTAATGGAGTAGATGTTGTTACAAAAGACCTAGTTTCCAAGATTTTTTTCTTTTTTTATTATATCTCTTTAAATCGGCCATATAGGATAACATATATGATATATTTTTTTTGTAAATTTGATAATTGGGTATAAAGTTGGGTATTTGGTGATGAGTAGAAAGTTGTGGTGGTTTCCGGGAATGCTCTAAACGCAATTTATCGCGAAACGTAATCAAGTTACGCACCATATAAAAATCCAATGAACAAGACCATAATTATTCTCAAAAATAATTATTTAATACATGATTGATGTAATATTTAATCGTTTCGATGTCCAGTTTACATGAACGCTAATTTTTGGCTATTAAAATCGTACTGCGATTAACCTAACGTTTACGATTTAAAGCAAACACGTACAATACAAAAGATACATTGTGGATTTATTGACGACGTCAATGACCCTAAAACACGGGGTGTTATAAACTACCTATGTAAGTTTTCAAAAAAAAAAAAATAAATAATTACATAACCAAGCTAACGACTGTTAATCTATGGAAGTGACGACACTTTTGTTGTTACCTAACAAGAACAGGTTTATACCAATTCTAATAGGCAATTATATTGATTTTTAAGAGTTTCCTTCAAACAATGATTCTAACAACCCCGGAGGAAAATTCAACTCCAAATATTAACAACTCTTGTATAGACAACCTTCTGAGATCAAAGAGTATCCTCTTTTGATTATAACCTGGAATGTGATGAAGAACAAGGTGATTCTTCAACAATTCCACTAGAACTAATTCCTAACTATAAGATAAAGTGTAATGTGATTGAGAAGTGATGAATTAGATAAAGTTTATTTATACATAATCTTGAGATATCAGTTGGGAAAGGGTGGCAAGACATAAGGTTTTTGTTGCCTATTAATGGCTTCATTTAGATTGTTGAGACAGCAGGTTAGCAGGGTGGAGTAAGTGCGCCGCACTTGAGAAATTGTATGTCGCACTTGGTGTATAATTAAATTGCATTTACTCTGCTTTAAAGTACGCCGCACAAAAATAATTATGCTGCCGCAGTCAGCACTTTTTGCCTCGTTTGTTAATTCTTCCTTAGATTCTCTTCTAGATCCTTCTCATAACAACCGTTAGTGCATTTAATGGAATTTTCTTTGCACGGGTTTGTCCCTTTCTTCATTCTTGGTCCTAAAATGAATATTGCACAACAAACAACCAAACTTGGCAATGTGCATGCATTTACATATTTATTTTATGTATTTTCAAAGGGATATTTTATGTGTATTTGGAGCGTTATCAGTGGGTTTAGGAAGTATAGCATGTTTTAAGCCTCCTAATGCCTTCGTTGTATGTTTTAATCGCCTAGACTACTAATAGTTAGATTATGAACAATCTTAGGTGCGAAATGTGCATATTTGGTATAAAGAAGACATGCTTTTTGTGTTTAATAGTGGTTGGTAAAACTGTTTGTAGTGATCCTAGATGTGCATTTGTTGCTTTTGTCTCCTCGATTGTCGTGTAACTTATTGCAATGTGTTATCCTCTTTGCTTGTGCTCGGAAAAATGACCTTAAAGGGCTTGATGTTGTTTAAATTTGATAACTTGGATTTATGTTTGTTGCTTATTGAATGATGTTTGGTGTTAGAAAATAAGGTTGTTTAAACCATTAAACTTGATAATAATTTGCGCTGCGTTAACTAGGAATCATGCGAAACATGTTTTATTTTAGGTATGCGAAATATGTTTATGCTTATTTATGCAAAATATGTCTAGGACAACTTGTGCGAAATATGTTTGGTAATAGGTTGCGCGAAATATGTTTGACATAAGTTGTGTGAAATATGTTTGATTATGCGAAACATGACAGGTGTTTAGTTTTGTTTGCGAAATATGTCATTTTATGAAAGGAAAAACTTGCCCAAATTTTTATAATTCGTGAGTGAAACATGAACATAAGTGATAGGATCTGCGAAACATGACATAGTTTCTAGTTTGACTTATGTTTGACCTGTGACCACTGATTGACTGTTTGACCTAGGTTGACTTTGACAAGTAGGTTGACTTTTAATAGTTAACTTTGACCAGTGACCAAGGTTGACTTTCATCACTTAGTGTGTTAAAAGGGACTTAATTGCATAAAACTTAATCACGGTCTTCATCTAAATTAATCACATCTTCAAGGATAATCAATCAAGTCAGTAATATATATTTGTTGTGTATATTTAACTGTATTGGATAATCTTAGCAGATTCATGTCTCAAAGAACAATGGTCAAACAGCGCTTATAATGAAAACACTGGTTCCCTCAGCAGGACAGAGTCGAATCTAATACAAAAACATGAGGATTGAACCCAATGTGCCTCAAAGAAAAGAAACTTTCCAAGTTATCTAGGATGTCATCAAAGCTTCTCCAAGCTTCAAAGCCTTTACTATCACTACAGATGTACCAGAAATCTACATGCAATAATTCTGGTTCACTGTTAAGAAGATCAAGATATCTGCTGCCTATGAGTTTGGTTTGGATGACAAAAAGTTCCAAGTAGATGTTGACGTATTCAGAGAGATTCTCGGTATTTGCCCAAGAGTTCCCAAGGAAGTCTTTGTTCCTCCTCCATTGAAAGGAAGAATGCTCAACTTCCTTCTTTTGAAACTGGATACAGCGGTCACAGAACATTATCTCTAAACATGTTTGTTGATTGACTCACTTAAACCATTCAATTCCCAAAGGACCCTTTTGCCTTACCCTCGCTCCTCTTAATCTATGCCGCTGGATTCTTTAATCATTGGGGATTGACCACTTAAACCTTCAATTCCTAAAGGGACGAGCTCTGGTTTGCACCACTTCAAGGTGATGGGTAATTAGCCAGATTTAAGTTTGGTAGATTTGGTGAAGACTTTAAAGATAGGTCTTGCCATTCTTGAACTATTTACACTGAAGAGATGAAGCATTCCGAGGCTTATCTGACCTATATTAAAATACTTCCACTTGCTTGATCCTCAAAGAAAAGCAGAGGTAAAGGGTCACAAGGAAAGAAGTCAAGGCTGTCACTCCAAAGCATGCAAGTGTTGAAGTGTCAGATGAATCTGATCCTGAACCTGCTAAAATACGAACTTGTAGTAGAAGATTAACGGGTGTTTTCATTCAAGATACTTCATATATCCCAAAGAAGAAATTAGTTGATCATTCTCAAAAAGCAAAAAGGTGATCAATTGGATGCAGTACCATATGAACAATTAGCGGCTGACATGGATGCTAAAGCACTCAAAGACAGCAGAAAGTCCAGCAGAAGTCAGCCATATGCTGGAGGCTCAAGTGAAGGAGAAGTATTACACATGGGTGATTGAGTCAACAGAATAGCTTTCAAAAACACTCAAGTGAAGGAACTTGTAATTAAAAACCAGGGGGTTCCAGCTAAGGTAAAAGGCGTTCTAAATATAATACAACCCGTATTTTTCATCAATGTAATTATCCATCTATTAAATTAGATGCAACTGAATATCCATTCTATAATATACACCACATTTTTTACAGGAAATTTTTGCTTTATCTCATTATGCAACGTAACTTGCATCTCTAAAGTAAACGAGCTCACACAACCTCTATTAATGCCATCTCTATCTATGTTTATATCATGTAAACATCTTAATATGTCAAGTCTATATCTTAATATCATTTTACAAAGTACCATTATCCATTTAACGTACTTTTCAAATACTGTTATTTCAAAAATTGTAGGTAGCATTAAAAACATTACGTTTACATCTTAAACACTCTAATTATATGTAATGTTTTACAAATAAATATGAATGGGCCAAGCCCTCTAAAGCCTTTGGTACAAGTGTACAATGCACTACCATTTGAAATATCTTTTCTCCTTTTAAAATCTAAGTTTACAACTTTCTAAAAGCTCAAGTGTACAAGTCATATATGCAAGAAAAAGATAAAGTTTAAACTAGGTCATTTAACCTCCAAATTCATTCTAGTTTTTACTACCACTTTTAACACAGGTACATGCACTTAATGTATGACTTCTAAACCTTAAACCTAACCCTAAATATCCGAAAAACCTTATTTTTTAAATGCTAAACCTCTAATCGAAAACCCTAAAACCCTAATTTCACTTTTAAACCTTATAAACAAATCCTTACACCTGAAAAAAACGTATAGCCCTAAACTTTATATCTAAACCCTTCCTGAACTAATCTTAATCCTAAACCTAAACCTTAATCCTATCACTAATTCTAACCGTAAACTCTCTTAAACCCTAACCTTAACTTGAATTAAAACAAAAATCCTACCGAAACCCTAAACCTACTGGCACCCTTCTTTACTTCATTTATACCTATTTTAAACAAACCAAGCAACCTAGTACCTCTATTGACATCATCACCACATCAACCAAGTAGTTACAAGCCAACTCTATCACCACCCGTAAGCACTTCAAGAAAGCCTTGTCACCTCCTTGTCACCCCTTTCTAGCCGAACCTTCATAAACCCCTCTAACACCCTTCCACATTGACTAGCTATTTTTCTAGCTTACCCTATTCACCATATAGCCTCCTTTAGTCACTTCATCTAGCTAGGATACTAAGCAAACAAGAAAAACTTATGGCACAAGGCTTTTAAGCCTATATTAAGCTGAAAATACACCCTCTTTCAATCACTCAAATTTCATCAAGTATACAACAATGGAGTTCTTTTATTTAAACTCAGCAAGAAGGATCAAGTTTAAGTCCTAAAGTGAGAATAGAAGCAGAATTTAGTATAAGGAGCCCTTGAATCGTTACTAGGCGTCGAAACTGGAAAACCCATTTGAACCTATTTTAGCTCAAGTAAGCTCAAAATATTGTTCAATAAGCTTATAAATCTGTATTAGAATCTTCATAATACTCTTAAAATCATATATGAACTCTTGTTAAAGTCTTGAATCCTCAAACCCATGCGTTTTTTATTAAAACCCTAAAAATGACCCGTTTTGATTTTCTAGCTAACGAATCCTTTTTCTAAACTTTTGTTACGTTAGAACATCTTATTTTAGCTTATTCTAATAAGCTATAACCTGCAAATATCATTTGGAACCCTAAAATAAGCTTGCATGGCTTTTTGGACTTGATTTGTAAATTATTTCCATGCAAGGGGTATATATCGTAACTTTCTGAAATTTATAACTAAAGGGGCTGAAAATGTCAATATTCCAAAGTTATAACTATAAGGACCTATTTTGCCAAGTTCTAAAGTTAAAGGTTTAAATTATATATACTTTATATATAAAGGACTAAACTTGTAAAAATTTATAAACCAAGGGTATATATTGCCATTTTTGCAAACTTGAAAATATAAAATATAATATTTTTATATAAATTATAAAAATATATATTAATATTATAAAACTCAATTTTATTAAAACCCGACACATTAATCATTATTAATCATCGATCGGCGCATTATAAAACAATTACGTTATATATTTAACGTAATTTATCATCGACTAACTTATGAAGAAACTTAAAATTTTATCGTATCACGTTACTAAGGAGATTCATGTAAGGAGTTTCATTTGGGTATATGTTTTGACGAGGTTGCTGGATTTACGATTTAAAGTGTCCTGGCTCCTCAAACGTTTACTACAAGACCTCTGAATTATGATGGCCCGAACAGTGATACAATATTTCCATAAACTAATAAATCAAATATAAATGTTAAACTTTATAAAGTTTTGAAATATAAACCATCACACTAAGACTTGACATGTTACCCAGCTTGTGTGACGAAGCCGTTACTTTCACTTGATATACTTTTGCCATCAATCAGATTTCCCTTGTTAAGGTGAGTTTATAGCCTCACATTTTAAGTCTTCTAATGTTTTCATAAACCCGCGAGGGGGATACATGCTATAAACCATGAATACGAGTATTTTTCCAATTGTATGCTATCTTGATATATTATTGCCTAAGTCCTTACTTTTGACATTAAGACCCCACTATCATGAACCGTTAATTACTTTTCGGAGTAAGCGCGCATGCTGTGAATAGATTTATTTTTGGGACTGAGCTTCCCGTTGGTGAAACTATACTTTCTGGTTACAATACACATTTCATCTTGAACACTATGCGGTGTTTGGTAAAAGGACCCGTTTGGGGCAACTTATTGTGATTAGATTGTTATCTCTAAGGTCTCGGTGCTTTGAGCTTAGGGGTAATAATACAGTTTTTTTTTAATAATTATACTCATTGCAATTAATACACTTATAGTATCTACAGTGTAACACACTATTAAACTTGTAATTCAAACTGTTTACCATAACCTATAAATTTTCACTCAACCATTATGTTGACCTTTTTAGCATGTTTATCCCAGGTATTTGAGCAACTTATGGCACAGAGTGGCACGGACTTAAAGATGGCTAAACTGTTATCATTCAAACTTTATATTTTCATGTAGATTTTGGGACCTCTATTTGTAAAAACTCTGATGAAATATGAATGATTATCTTATTTATTAAAACATCTCTTTTGCGTCATTTCTATGATTATGGACTATTGTTTATAATGAAATTATTACCCCCAGATTAGCTTTCGCTGCTATATGTCCAAAAAATTGGGGGTGTTATTGATTATTATCAAGAGCCATGGTTATGAGAAACTATGTTGAAACCTTAACTATAATTCTTTTCTTTTTCCTTCCAAGAAAGTCCTCCGTGCCACTATATGTTCTGGAATAGTATGTAAAAGTAATAAACTATTATACTATTATATAAATAACTTATGTTATTTACCACTAGGTTGTTAATAGAACGATGTCTTCTCCCAGCCACCCTACTTCTAATATTGAGGATGTGTTTTCCTCTAACTTTCCTGACTATATTCTTGGTTCCCGGTCTAATGTCCTTGCTTCACTAGGAAAAATTATTCTAGCTCTTCAAATAAACTATTTGGTTTAGTCTTCCAATAGCTTCACCAAACTTCTTTTCACCTTTTGCATGATGATCCCTATATGAAGGTCATGCATGTATACTATGCTAAAGAATCACCTATTCCACCACCAACTATTGTGCCTCCATCTTCAATGTTATCTCTAATGTTTAATCCTCAATAATTCTTTCTTCTTGAGGAATTATTGCCACTTAATAAATGAGGTCGTGACCGATCATCCTCCTCTACTTCTGCCCTACCTCAAGCATTTGATATAGGAGAAAGCTCTCGTAAGATAAGTCTAGAACGTCACGAGGAGCAAATTAAGGAAATTTTGAATCACCTAGATGAACTCTCTCTCGACCGCATTGAGCACATAGAAGACAAAATAGAAGGTCTCGGAAATGGTCGGGTGATCATACAACAAGATTTTGACAATCTGGAAGCTGAACTCTGAGAGTCTCATACTCAAATTGCTAAACTTCAAAGAAAGCAAATGGGAAATAACAGCAAGATTGCTCTGGCTCGCTTCAGGATTGCTAATCTAGAACAAATCATCAAAGAAATCCAAGTCCGTCACCAAGCAGACAAGGAAAGTCTTCTGAATGCAATCTATGAACACAAGAACAGCCAGGAAGGACCATCGGACTACTAGATTAGATACTAGTTATAGCTTTTGATAGAACCTAGCCACGGGATGTGTGGTATAAATAACAACACTTGTCAAATTTTGACTATGTACAGTACAAAGGCAAGTCGTTCATGATATAATATAATGGTGATCCCGTTTTATATTCATCCTGTGTCCTATATTTCATCTCCGTCTTCATCATTATGAATCATACCATGACTTCTAAATAAATCATAGATACTTATTTGATATGAATTATCTATGATATCACTATTGTGACAATGTTTATTTTTGAACCTTACGCATTTTAAAGAAAGAATTATGATATCATTCTTATTACGTGTTGTCTTATGTTGATAAAATGCCTCCCAAAAGGACATCAATATCTGAAGCACCAGCCATGACTTAAGTTGCCATTAGGAAACTAGTTGATGATAGTGTTGCCACAGCTCTGGAAGCACAAGCCGCTAACATGGCAAATACAGACAATACCACTAAACCAAGAGAAGCTCCTGTAGCAAGACAGTGTAGCTACAAAGAGTTCATGAGCTGCCAACCTATCAATTTCAAAGGTACGAAAGGAGCTGTTGGTCTTATCCGCTGGTTTAAGCGAACTGAATCAGTATTTTCCCGTAGCAACTGTACCGAAGACTGCAAGGTGAAGTTTGCTACTGGTACTTTAACTGAAGAAGCTCTATCCTGGTGGAGTTCTTTAGCCCAACCTATTGGGATAGAAGAAGCTTACAATATTACTTGGGTTGAATTCAAGAAGCTTTTGCTAATGAAGTACTGTCCCCAAACTAAAGTCCAAAAGATGCAAGACGAATTTTTACCATCTGACTGTGAAGGGGAATGATCTTAAGACATATGTGAGAAGATTCTAGGAATTAGCAACCTTATGTCCTACTATGGTGCCAGATTCTGAGAAAATGATGGAAGTTTGTCGGTAACCCAATATCACTTTCACTTCACCATTTGAACAAGAAAAAAGAAAGGAGATAATGAAAAGAATTTTAGAGAGAGAAATAAAGAGAGAAGATGAGAATGGTTGATTACACAAATGAAATATTACAAATGAATCAACACCCTCTCCATCCTTGGAGATGGGTATTTATAGTTAAAACCAAGAGGCTTTCAAGCCTTGGTGTTTCTACGGGCCAGGCTTGGGATTACTTGGGCTTTCGCCCGATACACGTGACCGATTAGATTACACAAAGAGCCCGTTTACCGGTCTAGCCTATTACAACATATAATTAATTAATGGCCGAGACCTAATATAATTAATGAACGAACTTCCTTGTTCAACTCAATATTTTGAGGCTAACAATAACAATCTCCCCCGAAGTGAGTTCATTATGATACTCCTTCGTGAGATCAATGAGATTGCTTTTGTCGTTGAGCTCTTGTGATCTTTGTCTCTGTCTACATTGTAGGCTTGTTCCTTCATGCTTTGTGATCTTTGATCTTTAGCCTTTGTCATTGTCTTTTGACTTTGTCTTTTTCGTCCGAGATCTTTAAATCTTTATCCTTCCGTCTTGATTGTCTTTGCCACCTTGCGATCTTGTGTCTTGACCAACATGCTCATACTTTGCATCATCTTGAAAGCTTGCTAACAATCTCCCTTGATAGACTTGATATCTTTGAAGGAAGATCTTGTATATCAGAGTTTGTGCGGAAGTCTTTGTCTTTAATTCTTAAGCTTTCATGATTCTTGAATCTTGATGCTTATAGTATGTCTTTGTAGTTTGAGCATGAGCATGTGGTAATGAATCTGACTCCAGCTGGAATGACGCATCACCATCTCCATCTTTATGTATCCTGAAATAAAACAGTTATCAATAAAGCGTGTGGACGAATATGACTTTGTCATTCGTCTAGATTTGGTTAGATTAACCTCTGGTTCTGTAGGACCATTTTATAGTATAAATATTATACCTGTGATCAGGTAGATTCAAAGAATCTCCTTGACAGGGTTTCCAGCTCAAAGTGTAGGGTCTTCTAACACAGATGTATTATATTTACCATGCTTGCTTGTTCTCATTACCGGAATGTCTCAAAGCAGACAACACGGTAAAAGTGAATCAGATAGTTACTATCTTTCTGATTAAGCCATCAATTCATTTCCTAGAACAAGTTTGATTCACATTGAATTGCACCATCGTTTCTTTCCAGTTGACACAAGTTTGATTCATATAGAATCTCGCAAGTCACCTACCAAGAGCTTGTTTGATGCTGGCTCAAGTAGGATTTCCATATTCATTGTGAGTACATAAGTATCACTCGGATGTTCTAGCACACTCACAAGGATAATGCGTAGGACTCTTGTTAACAGCTTGTGAACTTATTGGTGTTCAACAAGTGTTAGAAATGGAATGTGTCCTAATGAGATTTATTTATGGATCTCTTGGACCTAGACTCGATTAGTGCGTTTTGGTTTTAGTAATCGGAGGCTGGAGTAGATTGCCACCTATTCAATATCAACTAACTCGGAGTGAGAAAGTCAATAGAAGTCATGTGTATCTCCGTGACAAATGAGACAAGTTTCTTTTGAGAGAAACCCGAATGGCTGGGAAGGGTTGTGCATTGCATCACTGGGTCCATGATGTCGTCTTCAATGTCAGCAATCAACATTGTGATTCTGACAACATATGTATTGACCCGGTTTCTGCCTAAGTTGTGTGGAGGGCTTCTTTCTTTTCACCCTTTATCCATACATTTCTTTTTAATTCTTCAACCCCTTCAATGCTTACCAAGACGTCATTACTAACACCTTGTTGTGATTGTTCCAGTGTTAGCTCAATCTTAGTAGGCATTCTTCCCTTATACACATTCATCTCCAATCATACCTAAGGACTGCTATTTCTAACTATGGAGTGTCCTTGGGTAGATCCCTCCGGTTCTGGTTGGATCATAGGACAAATACCTAACCTTACCACCTTATGACTTCAGAATCGTCGTGAAATAAGATGTTGTAGGGTATGAGATCGTAACCATAAAACCTTTTTCGAAGAGTATCAAGCACTTTGAGTCGATAAGATCACTTATTATTTTCAAGATCACATTTTAAATACATTTCTCCCCTTATTTTAAATACTAATTCACTTAGTTTTTGAAATACTTTGTGATTAAAATTTGTCTTGAAATACCATGGGGAGAAAACTTTTATACTTTGCATGAATTATATGGAACATAAACTTGCTCCCCCTCGATTTTACATATGTTTGACACCAAAAACAATGATACCAAGTTGTAAAATGAATATAAAATTGAGGGTTAGCATTGTTGAGCACACAATTTTGAAAGATTATGAATTGTCATTGAAGAATTCTTGAAAAATTGTGCTCAACCACCTAATCATCTTATAACAATCAATCTATTTAATAGTCATTATTACTCCTTAGATGTTATTAAGACCTTTTATAATGTGTTGAATACATAAGAATTGTCATGTTATGATGTATCCAACAATCATTAAAACATTGTTTTTCAGAAAACTCCCCCTCAAACTTTGACTCATTTAAAAAATGACACCAAATGTAGAATAATTGTCTTGTAAAACAATATGAGGGATGGAGTGTTGTGTTCAAGTCAGAGTTGCAACACACACTTATGAGAAATTCTTGAAGAATTGTGTTCAACTTTTTTGAAAAACCAAATGTTAGAAGACTTCTCTTCTAACGCTAAGGATAAGCGCACTTATGCGTACACTCTCCTTTGTCGTTCGGGTCCGAGTTGCAACACACACTTATGAGACACAATGTTTATCCTCACCCCTCCATGGAAGTATGGAGGGGGTATTTATAGTCCTAGTGACACCTAACTATTGTAACTTGTCATTATTAGTCCCTACGTGTCACGCTATAAATAAACTAATGTAATTCCGGATATGTCACCATATTTTAAGGCTAACATAAAGCTCTAAACTCGGAAATTGAACTAGCTTATGAACCCTTAAGCTCCACGCAAATGTGTAGAATTGATTCCATCAACAATAAGACAAACACAAGTTAAACACTAATATAATAAGCTAGGATCTAAATAGAAATAAACTAAAACTATATATATTTTTAATATCGAAAACCTATTAAACTAATAAGCACTAGTATTAAGCAAATTGAATAAGCTATATAATAGCTTATCCGAAATCTACAAGACAAGAGAAAAGCTTAGATAAGCTAGATCTATACTCCTAATAAGCTCATAACCGAATAAGATAGAGAAACAGCTTATTAAGATAAGCTAGGAGATAGAATTCGAAATAAGCTAAGGAGCTTATTCGAAAGTAAGGAGAAGAAAAAGAAGAGTTAAGCTTAAAGTGATTTGATTATTTAATCTTTATATGAATCGAATAATCTATAAAAAGCTTATTCGATTAGACAGAAAAAGCTATGAAACAAATAAGCTAAAGTAAGCTTAATCGGCAATAAGCTAAAATCAAAAGCTTATTAAGCTTATTTAGTCGAAGCTTATAAAAGAAATAAGTGAACAAGTCCAATAAACTATGATATAGCTTATAAGATTTACCACTTATTTGTAAATAAGCTCAGCAAATAAGATGTAGAAACAAGCTTGAGAGAAAATCTTATTAAGGAGATAAGCTTAAAAGAAAAGAAAGGAGATAATAAGCCACGAGATTAACCCATAACTAAAACCACTTCATTCCATTACTAATAAGATCTTATTACAAATAAGCCTAATAAGTTGAAGACAACTTTTACAATAAGCACCAAAAAGCTAAAACTTAAACTAAATAAGCTATTCTAAAATTTGAGAGAAAACTGTTAGGAATACAAAAAGTATCGGTCACTTCCAATATAGTTAGTCATAGCTCGTAGTAAATCAAATATGTAATGTTAGTAAGCTAATCGGGCCAAAGTCACATGGAAAGCCCATAACCAAGCCCATGGCTGGTTATAGCTTAGAGTATTTATGCCCTCTCCAAATATAGAGAGGGTGTTGGTTGGTTCATTTTACACACATAATCTAATATTTCTTTCTTTGTTACTTTCTCTCACTTGAACCTTCCTTCCATCCACTTTCTCTCTCTAGAATTTCTTCATTGTTATTTGGTGTTATAGTTTGCTAGTATTCTACAAAAACTACAAATCTACACTAAATCTACACGAATGAAATGAATCTGGTGGGTTCATTTTATAGCCCAACCCACTTGGGGGTATTTTAGTCTTTTCACACGGTTATAACCCTTATTTTTTTATTAATACCAGGGATGCCCCTGCATGCTCCTTTTCTGCCAGCTATTATATTCCATCTGAGCCAATGAGAGTGTAACACACGTCCTTCTTGAACCTCCATTAATGCTAATCATTGGCTTGGATCTCTTACCTAGTATCCCAATCATTGCCAGCTGCCAACATTCCTGATCCACCAATCTGCTGCTGCCATGTACCCCTTCTGGATGCTTCTTCTGACGAACCAATGATTGGCTCGGATCCTAAGCCAATCATTGAACCTAGTACACCCTACACGCACTGACATGAGCCTGCCACCTAAACCTTAGATTGCATTCCTCTGAACCTTGTACTCGCCTTGAGATTCGAACCTGCAACTGACACTTACACATATAATCATTAGAATTGCCACGTGTCACCACCTGAGTGGTGCCACGTGGCCTGTCAACTGTCCCCAGCGCCGTCACCGGAACAACCGGTCAACAGTGGTCAATGGTGGTTAACAACGGTCAATGGTGGCGAACCACCGATCAATGATGGTCGACCGCCGGTCAACGGTCAGGTCGGGTCGAGTTGCCACGTGGCACCACCTAAGTGGGCCACGTGGCAGGCGAGGAATAACCCTCACCCATGGCAGGAATGGGACTCAAACACCTGACCTCAAGGTTATGGATTTAAGAGTTTCCCCAAATCCATCTGAGCTCGAGTAGGGTTCTATTAATGTATGCAAACAAATATCTTTTAACCTTGTTTTAGCTGGGTTAGGTCAGTTTTAACAAAGGGGTCAAAAGGGCCTTGTCTGGCCCAAATAAGAAAGGTTCATATAGTAAGGAAGGTACCGTTGAACTCGTAATTTTGTGCTCTTTCCAACAGAGTGCTCGGGAGATTTTCACGACTTCGTTTGAATCTCGATAAACGTGAACACGTCATCGAAACTTACTCGAAAATTACCGTTTTTTGCTTCGTTTTCAATCCTTTGTACCTGTAAGACATAATAATGCAAACCAAGCATATTTGCAATATAATTTCATATATTTTATGGTTATTAGTCCAATTTATAGTGTTTTATGGGGGTATAAATGATGTGTTTTAAGCACACATCATATATCTTGTAAAATTCTTAGTTGATTGTGTTTCTTTTATGATAATTGTCACAAGGAGGAGGGGTGGGCTGTAAAATGAGCAAATAAAGTTTTACGTGGTTCTAGAAGCGTATTTAACTTTTCTAAAATTATGTGCAGACCAAAAGAATGTAATTGGATATACTATATGTGGTATTGGCTAAATGAATAAGCAATGAATGGGTCATGATATATGTAATATTGTTGGGGGTGATCAGCCAACAAATGGGAGGGGTGTATAGACAAGAATCGACAAATTCTGTATTTCTCGGGTATACGCCCGACTCGACTCACGATTTACATGCCTTGCTTGGGTTTTGAGTTCGTAGCACTATGTCGCCTACTTTTTGTTGTGTGATTTGAATCCTACCGAACGCCATGTGGTTTGCCACGAGATGGCGGGCAATAGTTTGTGAGGAATTAGCGGCAGGATAGGTTGATGGTATTCCTGCGCGATTACCTTTTTGGTCTTTGGAATATTGCTAGGTTATAGATTGAGATTATACTACTTTTATTCTTTATATTTGGCATGCACCCTGATAATCTTCGATAGATTGGACATAAGGACCTTCTGGATATACAAACTTTATACCTCAATACTATGTCGTCTGTCAAGCATGGTGGTTTGTAATGTGTAAACCGATGACATGATTCGTGCGCCTTTTTTGTTTCACAACTTTAAATGTATATGTATTGTTGTGTGATTCTTTTTAAACGCTTAAAGGAAAAAAGTGAAGAGCCGTTTATTCATGTCAAATATTCTCACAACGAATATGTGAACGAATAGCTGACAAATCATATATAAGGTGTACAATCTATACATATTTCCATAAAATAGTAGGCTAGGCTATATATACACATCAAGAGTAGACTTTATATTAAACTATTTATTTTCCTTATCTCTTGCTCTCGCAAATGCAAGTATTTATGCACATTGAGGCACTATCGGCATATAACATGTATAAATGACAAAACTCAATGCAAATCTAAATGGTCAAAAAATTCCACCTTTGTTGACCTCTGGTTCTCTTAGAGGTTTTGAAGATCAACTGTCTTTTGAAAGGTACTTAAAATAGAGCATGGATATGAATAGTCATGCACACGTAGGATTTGATGATAAGGTTATGGCTGATGAGAGTGATATTGGGAAGGATGGTTATGGTTTTATCGATCTCGAAGGGAGTGAACTTGGTGGTTTTGGTGGACGCTTTAACAGTCCCGCGATAAGCATGTATCACTAAAGTCATCGATCACCGTTGTTAATGAACATGAATGTGCATAACATGAACATGCATGGTAACATGAGGATGTTATGTTCCATGATAACATGTACATGCATGAACCTTAGATGTCGAATCATGCACCACCTAAGTTTCATCATGCTTATTGTGCTCAGTACAACTAATAGTATACCATATCAAATGGTTAGCTTAACTTAATGTTTTTAGTACCTGGAATGGTTGTTATTTGATGAGATGTCATTTTATACACTTTTTAGGGTCATTTAACCCCTTAAATCATGCAAATATCTCTAAAAAACGTGCTTAATCGGATCTTTTTGTGTTTTTAGCACTTGGATGGCATTTGAAGGAAATACACGTGACTTGGGCTCATTTGGGGAAGAAACGGACGAGATTACAACTCTACACCAATGTCTATGAAAAAATTGCTCACAATGGCTAGAGACGGCGTCAAAAATATTGGCGACACCGTCAGGCTGCTAAAGAGACGGCGTCAGGAAAATCAAGACGACGTTAGAATGTAACCGACTTAAAGAAGCCCTAGAAGATTCGGCAAAGCGACGGCGTCAGGATTATAAAGCGACGCCGTCGCGACCTATTTTCTATATATACAAAATCAGAATTAAGGTTTTAAGTGTAGAACTTGTAGGCTTCGTAAGTCATTATTAGAGTATGATTATTAGCAAAAATTAGGTCATTTTTAAGGTTTAAAAACCCCTTTGTAACCACCTAAACTCCATGTTTTGATCAGTGAAGTTCTTTATCCCTTAATCTTTCAATATGTTTATGTGTTGTCTGATTAATTATTTTTCTTCGCTTCTTCATAACATGCTAGGCTAGATCTTATTGTGTTTGCTTATGATTGCATGTGAATTAGTTTGTAGATCCTTTTAATATTACTTCTTGTTGATGGATGTACGTGTTAGGCTCTAGAAAACTAGCTTCTTAATTGCTTGCGAAGACGTCTAGGGAAACGTGATTGTGTAGAAAGGATTCCATCGGTAACAATCTTCATACTACCTTACCCATCTATGGATGATCACCTTTTAAGTGTTTTAATGCACGTAATGTACTCTTAGGGGCCTTGTAATAGTATTCATACTACCTTTCTTGTGTGTTGCCTTAACGTAATATTACGTAGACGACGGGTTCATGCAATTCGTTCGTGACTTAGGAAATACTTACACATCGCATCATAAGAATGACAAAGCAATAGAATTAGGAGAAGCAAACTAAGGATCGCTCATGATTAAGTAAACACTTTTTATTTACCTATCGAGTTTCCACAATAGTTTAGATTTAATTTTAGTTTAATTAGTTTTAAAACCAAAACCCCCTTCAAACCAGAGATTTTACCTGCTTACATAAAAAAATTTAAAATACAAAAATAATCTTCTTTCAATCCCTTAGACCTTAGTTACGTTTAGTTCGAGCCTTCCCAACCTATTCCCCTAAAGAACGATAACAACCTCCGAGTCTTACCTCATTACACTACAACAGTTAGGTACTCTGCCTAGGGAGTTGTAAAAATTCTTGTGAGTTTTCAACGACCGCATCAAGTTTTTGGCATCGCTGCGTGGGGAATAGTTAGGTTCGAATTTAATTTAGCAGGTCTACTCGCTTGATTCCTATCAAGTGAGAATTTAATTTTCTGTCAATTAGCTTTCTTGTAGTCTATCTTTTCTTCGTTCCTTCTGTTTCGTAAATCTTTTCGTCAACCACCATGGGAGACGAAAATCTTATCCGCACCTTAGGAGATTATTCTAGACCTAGCCACGAGGGCTATCGAAACACCATTGAACTCCCCGATGGGAACAATGTGGTGCCTCTGTGATCTAACACCATCCGGTTGGTGTAAAACGGATGCTCATTCCACGGACTTCGGTCCGAGGACCTAAACCAACATCTTAAGGATTTTTTAAAACTTATGAACTCACTTGACCTTGATTTTTCAAATAGGGAAAGGACCGCATGCGTTTATTTAAATTTTCCCTTCACGATCAAGCTAGCAATTTTCTTAAACGTCTACTTGCGGGATCCATCTCCACTTGGGAGGATCACAAGTACTCTATAACTTGCACAATTAATTTCCAACCCAGGGAAGGACTCAAAACTTCGAAATGAAAATCTTGATGTTTCCTACAACATCAAGGTGAATTCTTTCCTTCTAAAACAAAGGACGCTTTCAAGAAACTTACTCCAAAAGTCCCGTTATCATGCATATAATCTTTTGGCTCCAATTCCAAATCTGTTTATGACCATGTCAATCCTCCATAGGGCGAACATTAACCAATCGTCCGAGGCAGCATCGTTACAAGAACGCCAAGAAGTCTTGGCACTAGTAGAGGACCTACGCCCTCTATGACAACAAATAGTTGGACATAACATAAGAGACTTCGCTAAGGCTGAGTCACGTCACAATCACTTTGCCTCACCAGATTTCTCCAAGTTACAACCAGCTGTCATCTCATCGAGCTCAAAAATCTAGTCCAATGCTTTATGGAAGCTCATCTTGCTCCTAAATCATCCGTTTAAGTGAATAAAATTGCTTCTTCATGTGATATTTGTAGTGGTCCCCACGACACTAAATATTGCATGGAAAATCTTGAGCAAGATTTTGGTGATTATGCGTCCTCGCGTATCGACGAAGCAAAAGGCAAGTGTTTCACTTTCAAACCCGAGAAAAATAACCTTGGTGACACCTATAATCCGTCATGTAGAAGTCACCCAAACCTTAGGTGGAGACAACCATAAAATTCTCAAAAAAATAATTTAAACCCAACTAATCGTTCTCAACCCAACGGTTCATTCCCGAGCCGTCCCTTCAACAACAACCCTTAAAATTTTAATAATCAATCAAATCTTGAAGGGTTGGTGTCTAACTTTATGGCATCTCAAGATGCTGGATTGTCTAAGTTTGAAGCCGATTTCAAACAACAACAAAGCAAGATGACCAATAAAATTGATACATTCTTGAAGGCCATCAATGATCGAATGACGGGAGCACTCCCAAGTGATACAGTCAAGAACCCAAAACTGAATATTAACTCTACCTCTTTGGTTTTCTCTGTTCGTTCTTACCCAATAGAAGACCCCCAATGCTCATCTCATACCTACAATTCGATCAATGCTATTAAAACGTGTTCCAAACAAACAAATGATTCTTAAAAAGACCAATAAAAAGTTAAAACATTAACGGTCAATGAAATTGGAACACCAAAATCAAAAGAACCCAAACAAACTCAAGAAGATGAAATCAAGGGTTTGCATCTTAACTTACCGGTTCTTGAAGTCCTAGCTCATGCTCCAATGTATAATGCTATTCTTGAAAAATATGTGGAGAGTTTAGAGTTAGGTAAGAATGGGTCTGCATTCATTCAAGGCGAAACGCCTAAGAAAATGAAGGATCTAGGATTATTCACCTTGCCTTGTAAACTATGGAACTCCAAGCCTTTTGATACCTTAGCCGATTTAGGGTCTTGTGTGAATTTAATCCTGTTATATCTCTTCAAAAAACTTAAAATTGGATTACTAGAAGAGACCAATCATGTTTTTGGGTTAGCTGATGGGACTAAGTCTTATCCTATAGGAATTGTCAAAAATGTAGAAGTTCACATAGGAAGGTTATAAATTTTAGAAGACTTCTATGTTATAGACATGGAAAAAGACCCCACAACCCCTTTACTCATAGGAAGAGGATTCTTAGCAACCGCTAGTGCCGTGATAGATTATAAAAAAGCCAAAATAGTGGTAGAAAAAGGAGTTACTAGGTCAGTATTTGGAGTAAAAGAAATCGACCTAGATGATGAAGAAATACCCTATTGGACCACCCTAGGAAAGCGAGAGTCCTATGGACCACGACCTAGCAACGAATGATATAGGTGCCCAACCCCCTTTTTATGCTAGAAAAGACTTCATGAATTACCATTTGCCTGAAGAATGGGAAATTGCTAGAGATGTCGAACTCAACCCCTTTAAGGATGTCTTAGTGTATAGAAAGATGGTAGAATTCCTAGGAGCTATACCTATCAATTTTAAATGAAATACGTAGGAGTCGGAAGAGTTGATAGAAAAGAAAATAGATTGGAATAAGCCACCAAAAAGAGGAGATGGTGCGTGGCGCATTAGGATTGAATTGATTGGCCCTGACGGAGAGAAATTCAAAAAGACTCTTCAATCAATTCCCACCACTACAAGATTGTCTGAAAAAGAGAATTCGAGCAAGATCATCGACTTGGATCACCTTCATGATTTTTAGGAATGTGACTTCGAGTTTAGCTACAAGACTCGTTAAATAAACAAAAGAGCTTATTAGAAAGCAACCCAATCTTTTATTTTCATGCAATTAGGATTGTCTTGTGTGTCTGTTTTGAGTCATATGATTGTGTTAATTATTTTTGTGGTTTATGCAGTAAATTTTGTTGAAAATAACTAATAGGATTTGCGTGCAGAAAATTTTCAAAGAAACGAAAAAAAATTATTTACAGACTGATGCGGGTCGTTGTGACTCCACAGAGTTTTACAACTCCCTAGGCAGTGTACCTAACCGTTGTGGTGTAGTATAGGCAAGACTCAGGGTTGTTATCGTTCTCTAGGGGAATAGGTTGGGAAGGTTCGAACAGAATGTGACTAAGGTCTAAGAGACAAAAAGAAGATTAATTTTGTATTTTATATTTTATGAAAGCATGTAAAATTCAGGTTTTGAGAGGTTGGTTTTGGTTTTAGCTAATTAAACTAATAATGATTCTAAACTACTTTGGTGGAAACTTATATGGTAAACGAATGTATTTACTTAATCATGCATTACTCCTTAGTTTGCTTCTCCTAATTCTATTGCTTTGTCACACTTGTGATGATCTGTGTAAGTATTTCCTTTGTCATGAACGAATTATACGAAAATGCCATCTATGTAATATTCCGTTAAGGCAACACACAAGTAATGTAATATGAAGACTATTACAAGGCCCCTAAGAGTACATTACATGCATTAAAACACTTAAGAGGGATCAACCATATTAGGGGTAAGGTAGTATGAAGACTATTACCGATGGTATCCTTTCTGCACACTCGCGTTTCCCTAGACGTCTATGCTAATGTAATATTTTATAGCCAGTTTTCTAGAACCTAACGCGCATATTCATCACAAAAAGAAATATTAAAATGATCTACACCCTAAGTTTCATGTAATCACAAGCAAAATACTAATGGATCTAGCCTAGCATATTAAAAGGAAGCGAAGACCAAGAATCAATCAAACAACACATAGACATATTGAATGATTAAAGATAGAAGACTTCACTTGATTAAAACATGTGTTTAAGGATGATACAAGAGGGTTGTGACTCCCTAAAAATGAGCCTAAAAGCTACTATACTCGAACTTTAAAGATATGGTTCGTCTCCCAAAAGTTACACACTAAAAACCCTAAAAACCCTAAAAACAAGTTTGTATATATAGGAAAACGGACATGACAGCGTCGCGTTATAATCCTGACGCCGTCGTCCCGTCGAATCTTCTAGGGTTTCACTATGTCGGTTAAGTTATGATGCCGTCTTGATTTCTCTAACGCCGTCCTTTGTTCACCGTGACGCCGTCACATGGAATTGTGACGCCGTATCCACGCACTTTAAAACACATTCTTCATCGATTTTGGTGTAGAGTTGTAATCTTGTCCGTTTCTTCTCTAGATGAGCCCAAGTCACGTGTTTTCCCTCCAACTGCCATCCAAGTGCTAAAAATACAAAAATAAACAATTAAGCACGTATTTAGAGCATATTTGCATGATTTATGGAGTTAAATGACCCCAAAAAGTTTATATAATCACACCTCATCAAATACCACTACACTTGGGATTTGCTTGTTCTCAAGTAAATAGGCTTTCCTACCTAGACAATAGCAGTATCGAGGGCATTTAACTTACTTTTCAAAGATAGTTTATGACACAACCTACTAGACCTCGTAATTAAAAGCATGAAAATTATATACTAGCACCTCACAATAATTTTTTGGATTCTCACTTTCTCTCAGGTGTATAATGAATTATAACAATATGAGAAATAGGAAAATAACACTTATTACCTGTCGTAGCATATAAATTACCATAGGCTTGATAAATGATCAAACCTCCACTGCTATAGCATAAGCACCTAGGAATTACTATAAAATAGGTCTTTAAGGGTTGTGGGGGGTGTAGGTGTATGATAACAATAATAGAAATAGAAACGGATTGAATATATTTGGGGGTGACTTTTTGGGTGAATTTGGGGTGAATTAGTGAGTTAATTATTCATAGGAGTACATGCTGATTGGGTTGCTAAGCAAAAGACTCGACCATACTCAGACAAAGATATACAACACTCTACATCAAACTCTTTCTTTTTTTCTTTTCTTGACACTATACATACAAAATTTGGTTTTAAAATAAAGAATGGCTCAACGGATTGTTATAAGAGTATCATGCACTAAATATAAGTGCAACAAAGAGTTTTAACATGGGAGGTAGACAAGTTAGTGTAACAAGTTGATAAACGCACACAGTAGTAAACATATGGGCTAATTTGGTGAAAATCCAAAAATGTTGCCTTCTCGAACCATTTATCCCTATCACTTAATTAGGTCTCGAAATGATGTACATGCCAAGTTCTAAAGTCTGCAATACTACTTGCACACTCATATTTGGTGGATTTATGTAATAACATATGAAAAATGGAATTATCAGGCAAACCTCACCAATGGAAATCAAGGGGAAAATGTGCGCAGCAAAGATATATTCTAGTTCAGTAGGAAAAACATGTCAATTTGTTTTTCAAAAATGGCACAATTTTTCAAAATAAACTAGAAAATTGAAGTCAAATATAGGTCAAGTGGTAATTCTATTCCCCTCACTTAGTTTGTACAATGTCCCTATTTTACATTAAGTAAATGAAATTTAAAAACAAGAGTAGATATAAAACGGAAGACTCCCCTGAGTAGTGCTCTGCATAATCGGAACTTCATATCTTGAGATGAACTCCCGTCTAGATTAACCTGAGCAAACTCGTGTCCCTGAAATCACTTAACAAACCTAATCCATTAAACGTTCCAAAATACAGGATATGAAAAACCTAACTCACTTTCGTAGGAATCACGGTTGCATTTAGCGTATGCAACAAGCCTTTAAAACCACTCGGTGGGCCCGAGTAACCGAGGTGAAGTTTGTTAGGGTTTCTAGACCACATACCCACAAAGCTTCGTTTGATAAATATACACGGTTATTGTGAAATTCTCAATTATTTTGTAAAATAATTTTAGGTTACAGGAAGGAACTATGACGTTGTCTAAGGTAGGAACTACGCCGTAGTTATGTCGGTTACAAAAAAATTTAAATGTGGACCATGCCAACTATGGCATAGCTCAGGAGCATAACTATGTTTAGTTACATCAACTACGTCGTAGTTATTATAACTATGTCGTAGTTGCTGCAACTAGCAATTACTTTACCCATATAATTACAAGCCAAAATGATCACGAGCATTCAATTCTTGGCTGTATTAACATGCAAACAAAGATAAGACACACAAAACAAAACTAGATGCAAAAATAAAAGAAGGAAAGAAAATAAGACCGGTTGTCTCCCGACAAACACTTTTGTTTATTATCGAGTCTTTAAGTTAGACTCAAACCGAACCTACATTTCTCTTTGGACACTTCCATCCATGTCCATCTCCTTACGGATCATTTCTTTGAATCTCGACTCCTTCAGCCATCCTAATGGTAAAGCATCCTCTAATTGTTTAGTCACACAAACAAAACTTTTTCCTTCCTCCAATGAATATCGCTTTACCTCAAATGTTTCAATACACACTTGAAGTGGGTCGTAATATTTCTCTTCCAGACCACTTTTACATCGCTTTTCTACCTTAAATCTGTCATCGGTGCCATGAGTATAATTACCCACATGACCCCCGTTCACATTTCTCCTATATATCATCTAAGATATACCCTTTCTTTTCTATCCTTAACTCATACTCGTTCGCCAACTACTCAATTTCATTATCGAACATCGCCTTGTATTCTTCTAACCCCCTTGAATATGGGTTATTACATATCCCTGCAAAATCAGCTTCCACATCAAAACTATCGAGGATCCATTCGTTGAGCACCGCACTCTTCACATATTTGTTCACATTCGTATGCCCTATCTTAACCTTCTACCACTCATCGAATGAATAATTCTGCGGTTGTAGTTTGTTTTGGTTTACCATTGAAGAATTGGGAAATAGGATTTAATGCTTAAAATCTGATCCTCCTGACGATTAGGATTAGTGATCCCCCTATGAGCTAAGGAGTGGTATGGAATGGAGGTGCTTTCATAATCCAGCTGTGTATTGTTTTCGGTACACCACTCAATATACCTTCTTGCCCTGACCGTGTCGTCAATCATGCTATTTCAATATCTAATCAGGAGAAGATCAGAGAACAACATTTCATTCCTTTCTTGTTTCGTCTTTCATCATCACGATGTCATTCCTACTGATTTATGTTTCCTCGTTCATCTAGTCCATGGATTCTATCTCCCCTATTGCATTATTTTAAGCTTGGATCACAGATAGGATAAAATTTAAATTTCGCCATCTCTCAATACTTAAAGTCGTTTACAGTAATGCAATCTCGAAGTTGTTGTCCCTGACTTAGCCATCATTATCTTTCCTTTTTCTCCATTGAGTTGTTCATGCACATTTTCATTAACAAAATTATCCTTGTTGTTTTGATTAGCTTTATGCAGGTGGGAATATTTTTAGAATTCTAAGCATAAGGGGGAATTATATTAGAAAATATCATCACTTATATCAACGGTTAAATTTTCTTCCTCTTGAATAAAATTTTCCATGTAAAACTTTTTCAATAGGAGTGGTAGGATGATGGACCTCTCCATTCATATAAAAAACAATCCGGTCTCTCGTATTATTCTTTTTTGGGCCTAAAAAAAGTAATGGGCTAGTAAGTATGTAAGTCAATAAGTTAGTAACTTGGTAATTTAGTAAACTCATATCGACACGCGATCCTACAATCTTACGCGCGAGTTTACGATCCTACTTGCGATCCTACCTCTGATGCGATCCTACACCGATCCTACACGATTTTATCACGTGGACACGTAAGATCGTACGATCTTACGTGTAAACTCGCGAGTTTGACAGCCTTGACCAAAACATAAAATAAAAATCAAGATTAATTTTAACTCCTTGGCAACGGCGCTAAAAACTTGATGTGTCATTGTGTGGTGTTTATTTGTGATAGTTCAAGTTTTAAAATTTTTTTTTGCCGACTTAACCAAAAACAACACTTTAACGGGCAATGTACCCGGTCGGTGGTAGATTTGTGGTAAGTAGGGTGTCAAACACTTAAAGCGAGGTTAAATCTCTTAGTTTATTTATATTTTAGTTTACTAATCTAAGTTAATTATAATCTAAGTCAAACCTATGCTAATCCTATGTTAGTTCTAATCCTAATTCTAACAGGTAAAACGGGGGTTTCAGCCTAAGAGACTGGCACGTGTTTGGTTGGTGACTACAATCTATTCAAGATACTTTAACCCATGCAAGTAAATTAATAGAAGATAAAAGAGCAGCCGAGCCTTATGATAGAAAACTGTATTAGCCATCATTAATCCGATTAGAAGTTGGTTTGTTTATTCAGTGTAATGATTATTTATCTCGAAGAGGCATATCATTCTTAGACTTAGGCGGGACTTCATCCTAAGACCTAGACACATTAATTCTGTCATAATTAAAGTATCCGCATAAAGCATCCTTATTACCTTATTATAATCTATCTTAGGGATTAAAGCAATGGTGATCTTGTTAAACCTTAGCTCATAAAGACTTTACCCACTTACTGCTTAATGGCAATCTATACTCTAGTAGTCCACTTGTCTAACTATCCAATAGAATCAGAACATTATTTGTTGAATTATCTAGATTCACCTACTAGTCAACATGTTCAATAAACCAAAGGCAATTTCCGTTAACTAGTTAAGCCAGAAGCGTATCCTTAGCACGATTTTAGAAGGACAATATTTGTGATCCTATGATTCTAGATGTATAAATTACTATATGGAGAGCTATCCCGGCATCTAGATTACTTGGGGTCGCATACAAAAGCACGTAAACAAGTATGAATTGATAAACATAAACAAGCATACAATGATAAATTAAGCAATCAAGATATAAACAAAACCAAACATTCAGATCTTCATAATAATGGCTAATACCTGAAGGTATTAGCCTTCAAACATCATAATTAATACAAGAGTAATTGTTTTAGCCAAGGTAAACTAACCTTGTTAACGAATGATACCAAAAACTGAGCGATTACAAAAGTATAAGAAATTACACGTTGTCTTCTATGGATTGGAATGCGTTGTAAGACCTCTTCTGTTCTTTTTCTCTTCTGAAAATTGACTTTTGTGGTTTAGGTATCGAGAATATGATTTA
>BQNB010012445.1:0-72236 GCA_026074375.1 Tanacetum coccineum
ATATCTTCTAGTAAAGTTTCTCAAAGCAACAAGCTTTGATACCACTTGTTGATCCCACTTTAATAGATCGAATTCCTTAAGCTTGTATAAGGATTAGTTATATTAGATAAATCTAACACAACTATAGTAGAAACTTTGAATGTATTAAAGATTATGCGGAATCTAATCTTTAATATTAAGAAGAATTCTTAATGAAACAGTAAAACTAAGAACATATAATTCAATAAACAATAAGCTTCAATATTATTAATGAAACAATACGAATACTCTTAATAGTATTAGGGTTACAAAATCTTGAAGCTATGATAATTCTATAAATGACTCATTTTTGATACTCTATATGAAAACTATATGTGTATTGGTATATCTCAATCTCTATGCCCTAGGTCCTCCTTTTATGCACCAAGGAGTCCTACACGGCTTACAATACTTTCCTAAGTAATCATAATCTTCTAAACAAATAACTTATACATATCTTTTACCAAAATATCTCATACAAATCACATAAGCAGTACTAACTAACTCAGCAGTACTAACTTCTTCACTAGCAGCATTAACTCCTCAGCAGTATTAACTTTGTACTAACAGTAGTAACTTTTGTACTAGCAGTAGTAACTACTTAGCAGTTTTTCTTCTAAGTCTCTGAGCAGCACTAATATGCACTAGCAGTAGTAACTTTACACTAGCAGTAGTAACTCTTCAAGCAGTCTTAACTTCAAGTAGTAGTAACTTCCTCTAGCAGTAGTAACTTTGTACTGGCAGTTGTAACTTCACCAGCAGTCTTAAACACTTAGAATAATTTTCATTGAAATTCTCCAACAGCACTAACTTTGACTGAGCAGCATTAACATCAATAAGAGCAGCAATAATACTAGTAGCAATAAGAAGGCTTTTAATCCCAACAAATCTAAATAGAGTAGGACCATAATCAATGCTTAATTTATGCATGAGAATAGGACGATGATCCGATAAATTTCTATCCAAGCAAAGAGCCAAAAGATACAGGAACGAAGCCAATAAGCCTTTAGAAACTAGAAATCTATCCAACTTACTCATCTTATTGGCGGTCTTGTGGGCCCAAGTGTAAGCATAACCATCAATAGGAAGATCACTCAGACTTCCTAAGGAAAGAAAACTATTAAAAGCGTTAGCACCTTGAACGTTGAAAACCAAACCATATCTTTCTTGATTCGTTCTAACTTCATTTAAATCCCCCATAATCACATAATCTCTATCCCATCGTTCTATTAAATAAAGGATGTAATCCCATAACACCTTCTTTTCTGTTAGATCTTGTGGAGCATAAACAGAAATGATAAGGAGTTTAGAAGACGAAGGAACCTAAGTACCCATAACTGCCAAGAAACTATCAAATGAGGTATTGTTATCTTTGACAAACAAAATTGGCTCCCAAACACATAAAATACCCCCTGAGTTGCCTAAAAAAGAACTAAGAGCATAATCAAAAGATGAATTACCCACAATGTCTTAATTGTAACCAACTCTATGCTCTCCATTTTAGTTTCCTGAAGAGATACAAAATTAACATGATGTTTCATACACAACTCCTTTACCCACCCTTTTTTGGACTTATGACCAAGTCCATGAATGTTTAAGGATAAAAAATTCATTTGACAATGTTGCATTCTCCTTGTGAGCCGATAATGACTTCAATGGTCGGCATATACCTTTCCATATTGTAGCCTATAATTTATCCTACCTTAACTAACTCGTCCATCAATTGCAATATTGAACCGCCTGTGTGAACCCTCTTCGAACAAACACTATTATTCGATGAAATATTTCCTTTGGGAACATACTCTTCAAGCTTATTTGAAGTAAAATTAACTTGCTTATTTACCTCGTTACTTGTAGCCCCTTTTAGCTTTTTGTTCACCTCCTCCACGTTAATCCCACTTGGTGTAAAACCAGGTGGATACTTTAAGTTGTCACAACTAACCTTTCTTTTGTTCAGGATATCATATAAATTAAAAGGGTCCTCGGATAGAATTTTATCCTTATCAGGCATTATATTGATGTGGTTGTTATCATAAAGTAAATCGTTATTGTGCATACAACTTGATTTAGAGAACCTCTCAACATCATTATGTGATGTGACTTTATCTCCAGACTAGGACCTATTGTCTTCCGCATCTTCTTCATCATCAGATGACTCACTTTCATAAGAATCATTACAAATAAGCGGATCTCATGCTTCCATTTCCTTTGCACGAACCCAATACATTGAACCTTTCACAATGACTTTAAAATGTTCAACAATTATCTCGTTGAGCTTAGTTCTCACACACAAACGCTTACAAAATAGAGAATTTTTTAGCTAAATCCTCCCATTCAACAAGGTCACCCCATTTAGATGCCACTTTAGCAAATGTATTATGTGTCCACACTTTTAGAGGCAAGCCTTCGAGAGGAATCCAAACGACTCTCTCATTACTAACGAAAGAGTTACAAGCTGGTTTAGAGAGGAAAACCACGACCCCACACCTGTATGATTCAAAAGTTTCTCTTTGGCAGAGATATAGACCGTTTCAATAAGGACCCATAAGCCTCCCAAATAAGTGAGTGACAAGTTCTGAAAACCCTCTTTTTCTTGAATAACATATAGATTAGACATGGCTGTGATATCTTTTACTTTACTCATAAGAGACAAGATAAAATCTCTATCCGAAATACACGAGTCATCAAGAATCAAAGATGAAAGAACCTAATCAGACATGACGTTATTCATTTTGCCCGATTTAAGAATAGAGACATAAGAACATGGTGATTCCTCTCGTTAGCATTAGAGGGGTGAGAAACACAATTAAAAAAAGATGCCAACTTACCGTATCATCGTTATATACTTATTCGGGTTAAGTATTTAAAAATGCATTTAACTTGTACATTTTTGTTATTTCGTGGAGTTATTTTTATTATTAAAACACAAATGTTTCAAATTTTTACTTTTGTGTGTATTTTGTGATGATTATGCCCCTACTATTATCAACTTTTGAAGGGAAAAATGGTCATTATACATGGTAGACAAGTCACAATATACACACGAAGGTCGAAATTTAAAAGGTTTGTGTTTTAACATAAAAAAACTACATGAAATAACAAAAATTTTCAAGTTAAATGCATTTTTAAATCATTAACCCTACTTGTTTTTCATTAAATAATGTATCATTTATATATCGGCATAACATGCTAGAACTTTTATAGACATAATATTATATAAATACATAAATAAAAATATTTCATAAATTTTGATTTACTGAGTTTTCAATATAACAAGTGTTGAAAAATGAGTTTTTTTCTTATTATTTTCATGAAAATGAGTTCTTTTTTATTATTTTCATATTTGGTTTATAAAAAAATAAAAATAAAACATTTTGAGCTACTATTTGAAAGAAACTATTTTAAAATAAACAAAATAGTCTTTTTTAGCTCTTTAATTTATACTCAAAACACAACATTTTTCTTCATTTTCTTTCTTTTCTTTTACTTTTATGTTAATCGAGAACAAGTGTAAGTATATAACAAACTCTCTGAGCTAATACAATATATTGGTTTTATTCTATATAACGAACTCTCGAATTATTATATTTTAACTTCTTTAGTCCTTTTACATCATCCTTTCAAGTTTACTACTATCAGTCTCATATTAAGTGTATAGTTTTACTTATTGAAGTCATTTTTTCAACTTTTATTCTTATTTTATTTGTTTATATTACATAATACTTGATGGAAAATATATTTAAATTTTTTAATTTATTCATATATTTATCAGATACTATATAAAAAATTCCTTAAAGTTTAATGTTGGAATAAAAAAGACTTAAAAAACACTTAGAGGGTGTTTGACATTGCGATATAAAGCAAATTATTATATTACCACAACTTGAAAACATGGATAGTTCACTATTACTGTTTGGCAAACAAAATGGGATAATTGATTATTTGCGGTATGTAGTGCTCAAAACTTGGTTTTCAAAAAGCAATTAATGAGTTGCTGCCAAAAAATGTTGTTTCCTTTTATATATAATATATTATGAGCCGTTTGTTTTATGGTTATGAAATAAAGGAATACAATCATTCTATGATTTAAGTTGTTTGGTTTATAATGGGGTCCGCTATTATAAATGAAAAGGTAAAACCATGCCCTTAGAGTGAAAGATAGGAGGAGAGCCATCTTTTAAGCTTTTAATTGGTTTATTATTATTATTTTAAAAAAAATTCTCATCTTACACCTTAAATTAAATAATTTTGTTGTTTTTTCTCTTCACATGTGGGGTCAATGTAATTATTGATGAGTATAATACTAATAATTATTTATCCAAATAACAATATTTTTTATAATGATATCAAAGTAGAAACTTATTCATATTCCACTAATGAATCAAACTCATACTCATTGTGATTCCAAACAACAAACCAAACAGGCCCTTAGTACATATTAACCCTCACATATATCAATTCACTTGCCACTTTATCAATTAAAAAATGTCTATTTTGATAATCTTACATGATAAATCATTAAATAATTAATTTGTCAAGCACTTAAAACAACTGATTGTCTAAATATTGCGATATCAAACAACATAATCAAACCCAAATACTGTTGGATCAAAAGTGTATGAATGTGTTTAAAAGTGAAAATTAAAGAGGAAGATATAGTGTTTGCTAGAAGAATGGTTTCATTAAAGGAAAATTACAATTCTTGAACTGATGATTAAACTACTACTGCTACCTTCTATTTATACTACATAATGCATAATAACAGAAGAACTGATAATGGAGAAAGACTAGGTATACCTCCTCCTTATTCAAAGACCAATTCTCTACTCTTCCAAACAAGACAAAACTGATAAATGTGCTGCAGAAGACCTATTCATACCTGTTGTTGGGCCACATAAAGACTAGGCTGACTTTGGGTCATTTTTTTTTATTATAATGGGTCTGTTCTGGACCAGCACAATAAGTCTAGCTTACAGTCCACAATCTCCCCCTAAACTGGACCAGGCTCGGTGTCATCAAATCGAGTTTGTTTCGCATTTCAATGAACTTCACAAGTGTCAATGCCTTCGTGAATAAATCTGCTCACTGATCCTTTGAGTTAACATGTTTCACTATGATCTTCCCTTGTTCAACGCACTCCCTTATGAAGTGAAAATGAATGTTAATTGTGCTTACTTCCTTACATGAAGACGGGATTCCTTACATCAGCGCAATTGCTGATTTCTGTTGTCAATAATAATATAAAATAAAAACAAACAGATGTGATCTGGATCTAACGTGTTGCCCTGCTAGTTCCTTTACGAGATTTGCAAGCCAAATAGCTTAACATGCTGCTGATGTTGCTGCCATAAACTCATCTTCACAAGATGATAAAGCAACCATCTTTTTCTTCTGAGATTGCCCATTGTAATTTGCATTCCACTTACCAAGGTAATAAATTCATACCGACAATACTTTACCACGGCTGGGTCACCACCTTGAATCACTATCAGTGAATCCGGCTAAGTCTTTGAATTCAAATCCTCTTAGCATAATTAACCACCGTAATCAAGAGTGCCTATGATATATCTCTGATACGTTTCAATAGAGATCTTGAAAGTGGTAATGTTGTTAGTTTTTCTTTTAACGGACCAGAAATAATTCAAGAAACTACTGAAAAGATCGTGCAAATTCGTCAACACTTGCAAGCTGCATCGACAAAGAAGTTACGCCAATGTGAGGCGAAAGCCTTTAGAACTTCAAGTTGGCAATCGTGTTATGTTGAAAGCATCACCTCGCAAAGATATCTTTCGATTCGGAAAACGAGGAAAGCTTAATCCCCGATACATTGGACCATTCAAAATTCTTGAACGAATTGACCCAGTGGCGTACAAACTAGAGCTTCCTAAAAAGCTTAGTAGTATCCACATTTCTAATCTCAAGAAATGCTTATCCGATGAATCTTTCATCATTCCAATAAAAGAACTTTAACTCGACGACAAACTCAACTTTGTAGAAGGACCAGTGGAAATTATGGATCGTGAAATCAAGCAACTTAAGCGAAGTCGTATTCCTATAATCAAAGTGCGATGAAACTCTAAAAGTGCGACCAGAGTTTACATGGGAACGCGAAGATAAAATTCGTGCTAAATATCCTCATCTGTTTTCAATCATCTCTTCGAAATTCAATTAAATCTCGGGACGAGATTTCTGTAAGGATGGGGGACTATAACAACCCGTAATTTTCATAAATGTAAATATCCATCTATTAAGTTAGATGATGTACAATCTATCAATTATATATGAACTCACCTTTTTCAGGGAAATTTTTCGCTTTATTACATTACTTACTTTGCCAATATCTCGATGTACAACATTTCTTGCATAACTAAAGTTAACGGGCTCAGGCAACCTACATATGGCAATCCTATCTTCATATATGTCAAGCAATCATCATAATATATCAAGTCAATATCATAATATCATTTTTACAAAGTACATTATTCCTATAATGTACCATTCGCAACGTTATATCAAAACGGGCTTTAAACCGTTATCGTATGCCTTTAAACCCTAATTCCATGAAGGATTAACATCTAAAGTGAATGTACAAGATACTAAAGCATATGTACAAGTAATATTACATCTCATTTGAAATATAAAATCTCTTCAAATCAAAGTACAAGTCCTTAAAAGCTCAATATACAAGTCATTAAGTATGATCTCCAAAATAGCCGTTTTACCTCCGTTTTCATTCTAATCTCTTCACCACCACTTGTGTACAAGCTACTACACTCAATATACAATGTGTAAACCCTAATTATTCTATTCATAAACTTTCATACATCTTTTTACACTCAAAACCCTAATTCAAAACCCTAAACCCTAAAACCGAGCTAGTTTCTAAATCATGACCCGTTTCTTGATTTTTATCCATTGTAAACCCAAACCAACTCTCAAATAAGTTATAATAACATAAATTACAACATTATCAATCACATTCCATCATTATTTCACCATATTAACAACAATGTACAAGAAATAAATCTAGAAAACCCTATTTGTGCCCTAATTGGAACCTTTGACCTGTTTACTCATTTTCTACTCATTTTAACCCAAACCAACTATCAAATTTTGATTATAATCCTTAATGTAAGTTTTAGGATCAGTAACCTATCATTCCTAATCAAATGTATACGAAATCAAAGCTTGAAAACCCTAATTGAGCCCTAATGTAGCCAAAATCAAAAACCTTTGCAAAGTGACCCATTTTGAAAGTTTTTCTTGCAACCAAGCACCTCAATGACAAGCACCTTACCTCCCTAGCTTCTTACAAGCACCTCTCCTAAATATCTACTTCATTTATAGTTTAAAAATCCATCACATGGTTCTTTGTTCTTCCTTGCTTAGCCGCGGCATCACCAAAACAAAACAACACATCAAAGCTACTTCCTAGCTTCTACAACTCATACACTAGCTTCTCCACATCCCTACCTAGCTTATACACATGTCCTAACTCAGATTTCAAGCTTACCTTGAGCCCTAAGGGTAGTTCGACTATAAATAGGGACCATAACACTTCATTTTTCTTCATCCCCCACTTCCTCCTCTATAACCCTTACATAGAAGCAATCCTTTGCTCTAAGAGATCCTAAGAGGTCTTAAGAAGGCTCAAGTTCAGAAAGGAAGCAAAAGAAACCAAGAAACGAAGCCCCGGAGTCGTTATTCTAGGCGTACAAAGCTAAAAGTCCCGATTCCGACCCATTTCTAAGCTATAAGCTCAAGACCAGGTTCTCTAAGCTTATATTCTGTATTCATACCTTTATAATGTTCATATGATCATGCTAAAATCATAATATAAAGCTTTGAACTCAAAAACCTATGTGTTATACCTTTTTGATCCAAAACCATCCACCCGAAATTTTTTGCTTAAT
Organism: Tanacetum coccineum; assembly: GCA_026074375.1. Classification (NCBI taxonomy): domain Eukaryota; kingdom Viridiplantae; phylum Streptophyta; class Magnoliopsida; order Asterales; family Asteraceae; genus Tanacetum; species Tanacetum coccineum. The sequence goes on from BQNB010012445.1 coordinate 7,932, forward strand.
CTATAAGCTAAGCTTGTAAACTATTGTTATAATCTATCCCAATAAGCTTAACTAACATTAAAATAAGTGCTTTGATAAGTCATGAAAGAATTTGAGCTTAAAACCCGCGCGTTTTCATTTTAAAACCCTAATATGACCCGTTTTGCTTCCTAGCTTAACGAATCGTTAATTTAAACTTGCGTTGTGTTAAATCTTCATATTTTAGTTTATTATAACTTATAAATGTCTATTGAAATGTTAAAATAAGCTTGCATGGCAATTTGGACATGTTTTGTAAAAATTATCCATGCAAGGGGTATATATCGTAACTTTCAGAAACTTATAACTAAAAGGACTAAAAGTGTCATTTTATCAAAGTTATAACTACAAGGGTCTATTATGTCACTTTTTAAAGTACAAGGTTTACTTGGTATATCTTTTAAACTTGAGGGACCAAAGTCGTAAAAGTGCAAACTCCAAGGGTATATTCTGCCACTTTTCAAACTCAAGGGTCTAAAATGTAACATTTTGAAAAAGTATAAAAACACATTCAAAACATTACCAGACATAACTTTAATTAACGCTTTGTGGAGTTTGAATAACTCCTTAGATCGTTGTAAGCTCAGGTTGTTTAGACCTTATCTAGGATAATGATAACAATGATCATTCATCATCAATGTGCTTTTAAAAATATGTCAGATTCATTTTCATACATCAATACGAGGTGCTTCTTATTATGGGTTTTATCTTGGTATTCGTTGTGACTGAGTGTTGGGTTTACGATCTAAAAGTGCCCTAGTTCTCAAAACGTTTTCTGAATGACTTCTAAATTATAATGGCGTTACGAACGGTTGTTATGATATTTTTAATATCAAAAAACGACATCGATGTGAAATCTTAATTTTCATCAACATATGTCTTGAACATTATTACCCCAGTTGCCTTGCCAGAGCCGTTACTATTCATTTCATATACATTGCTATCAATTTCCCTATAGCTGTTCAGGTGAAGTTCATAGCCTCACTTTTACTTATTTACATGCTTTATAAACCCGCGAGGGGGATACATGCTTGGTTACAAACTCTTTTATAATATCATTTATCTATAACATATTGTGATTTAAACTTTTCAAAGACTTAGTGAGATTCATTAACCTCGCCTTTAACTTATTTACATGTTTATAAATCGCGAGGGGGATACATGCTTGTTACAAACTCTTTTACATACTCGTTTATCTTATAACAATGTGATTACTTTTCAAGGACTTAGTGAGTTCATAGCCTCACATTTCAATCTTTTTATAAACCCGCGAGGGGGATATATGCTATAAACATGAATGCAATTATTTCTGTATTGCCTATGTCATTTACTAATTGCTACGTAACTGCTTTGCATTTAAGGTCCCCATAATCATGAACCATCATATTACTTCCATAGTAAGCGCGAATGATGTGAATAGATCTATATGGGTTAGACTCCCGTTTGGTTGTACCAAGGTTAAGTGTAACAATTGAACAATCTTAGAAATCACGCGGGTATTTTGGCAAGGTTACCCGCAGGGGCTATAACGTATCACATACCCTAAGGCTTTGGATTATGAGCTAATGGCATAAATAAATATGTTTTCAATTCCAGGTGTTGTTTATCAATCGTTAAACTCGATATCGCATTTGATTCAAATTATATTACTTAAACCTATGGTTCACTCTACCTTTGTGTGACTTTTTAGCATGTTTTATCTCAGGTAAACTAATGGCACGCCAGCATATTAGTGGCGAGGTGACATGAAGATGGAAAACCGTTATCATTCATACTGTATTTTAGATTTTGGGAACCTCTCGTTTGTTAAAAACTCGAAAGAAAATAATGAATGATAACTTATTTTCAAAAACGACTCTTTTTGATTCGTTTTCTATGATTATGACTGTTGTACCTTGAAATAATACCCCAAATTAGCTTTCGCTGCTATATGTAAAAATGGGGGTGTTACATTTTGGGTCCTCAAGTTCATGTCCATCATTCTTGTCTAATAAAATATCCTCATAATTATTTGTGTACAAAGTTTATAAATAAATCTTTAACAATTAATTTATCAAGTGACTTTATAAATTAATCCACACTTGTATAACATATTTTCTTTTATTTTAAACATCATTTCATCATATAAATATATAAATTCGAATCCATGATCATGCCCATTATATTTTATAAACTCATAAAATAAACACTAGATGGTGATTAACAATATAACACTTATGTAAATATGAAAATGAAATGATTAACAAAGATTAGGGATTATAATGGACCTTGTGATTGAATGAAGAAGTAAACCCTAATAAAAAACCCTATGTAGAAAACCCTAACTTCTTGAAAACCCTAGTTTATTCTTGAATTAACCCTTGCTAAAATCAATACCCAAGCTTCCAATTCACCTTGCTATACCTTAGATATCACCCTTGATAACACTAGTATGATTATTACCTTTGTAAAATAAAAATGATGGAAACCCTAAAATATAATTTTGAGGTGTGGCTTTTACAAGGGAAACAAAAGAGAATTTTTGGTTATTTGCTAGTTATAAGGGTGTTAAGTCTTTACTAGTGCTTCCTTTTTATACTAGAAGTATTAAGCTAAACCATGGTCTTAAGGGTGTTATAAGGACAATGTTTAAGGTGATCTCCTCCTCTCTAGGAGGAGGGATTGGAAAATTTATTAAGAAATGAAGCTTATGGATGTACTTTTGTTGGTTATAACTAGAATTTATAATATTAGTAGAGAGTTTAGGAATTATTTGTGTATGCTTGTATATAAAACCGGTCGTAAGGGTTTATGAAGTGTAAAATAATATATTTTTTGGGTATTGGGTATAACAGTGGGTATTTGTTTGAGTATAGATGGGTATTGGTGTTTCCGTGTATGCCTAAATGTATTTTATTGCGAAATGTAACCGTTTTACGTAACCATTAAAAATAAAATATGAAAAGTTATAAATTATCCTTGTAATAATTATATAACACTTTCTTGACGTTAACTTTTACTTGTTTGATGTCTGTTTATGTTGAATGTTGATTTTTAGTTTACGCGATTTAACTAAACGATAAAAATTAAAAGTAAACGCGTAAAAGCCTAAAAACAAATAATGGAAAGTATTGAGTCATAAAATGACCTGAAATAACGGATTGTTACAAAAAGTATGCATGATTATCTATTTATGTATCTTAAGTTAACAAATTGATATCAAACTAATAGGTTTTTATAACACCATGTAGGTTTTGGCATGTCATAGCAACTGGTGGTGATTTGTTTGAGGTAAGAAATGGTTATGAAGCCTTTATAGTAGATGATAGTAGGATAATTTGCATTTGTAGGATGTGGGAACTATCAGGTCTTCCATGTTGTCATGATGTACTTGTGATCTTTAAATTGAATATATTGGTAGAAAATTATGTACATGAATGTTTTAGTGCTACAATGTTTCATGATGCTTATCATCAGTAATTGTAGTTTCATGTCTAGAATATTGCTACCCAAACAAAGGAACATGCCTAGGAGACCTAAGAAGAAAATAATTAGGCAATCTCTTAAAAAGAATCATCCTAGTAGAGTGTCTAGATCTATTAATGAAATGACATGTAAAAAATGTAGTTATATCAGACATAACAAAAGGATTTGTAATAAAGATGGTATACTCAAAACACCCAAGGTTCCTTGTAAAGAAGGCAGAACAAAGAAAACATATGATTTCCAAGGACGAATAGAATATTTTCCATTGTTTGATCCATTTAAGGTATGAGATGATTCTAGTAATGTATTTTAGGTTGGTTGTTCTACTGCTAGTCAATGGAGGGGTGGAGTAAGAATAAGAGGTGGTAGAGTCAGAATGACAGGTGTTGGAGTTGGAAAGAAAGGTGGCAGAGTTGGAGTAAGAGGTGGTGGAGTTAGAATGAGAGCTGGCAGAGTTGGAGTAACAGCTGATGGATTTAGTAGATTTGGTAGATTGTTAGGATTGAATGATGATGATATGAGGTCTGATACAATAGAGAATGTAGACACAATAATAGACACTTCAGTTCATGTAACCTTTATGGATTTTCCAGACTCAAGATATACTATTTAGTTCTCTTTTTTATTGACTTTTGTTATTTTTGTTAGAATAGTACTGTGCTATCGGTAGTCAATTTATAGTTTATTCAGTCATGTTATTTTTTTCTTGAATTATCTCTTTTTGGATGATTATATCTATATTTGATAACTTACTAGGAGATTTATCCCGCAAACAGCTTAAAACGTCACACAACGCGTCCCGACATGGCAAATTTCTGTCTATGCCGATTTAAAACAATTTGACTGTAAATATATTTCTTTGATAATTTAAAGATTTCCTAAACTTAATTTTCACTTACTTAAAATATGAGAAACTTTTGGGTCACATTTATTCACAAACTAAGAATGATACATATCCCGACCAAAGATAAAAAAAACTTAACTAGGATCCCCTCCTAGGATCCCTAGTTCATAGAATGCCTCCTAGGATCCCAAAACTGATTGGACCCCCCTAGGAACACAATACCAAGAATATTGGAGCTTTTGGTCATATATTTTGTCTATACCTCATTTTGAAAACACACACACAACAAATTTTCTCTTCCTCTTTTCTTTCTTTGCTCAGATGAAACACAAAACCACAAGAAAACCACACGTTTTTCATTTTGATTCAATAACACGAAAGCTTAAACATATTTGGGTTGATTCTAGTAATCATTTGGTAAATAAAACAACGTTTCGGTTGTTTGGAAAAGCTCAAATCTCCTCTTAAAACCCTACTTTGTAAGTCTCTAAATTTTACTAATCTTTGTACTTTTGGTAGTCTAATGATGCATAAGCACTAGTTGTACAATTAGTTTTCTAAAATCAAAAGCTAAAAATGTACAAAATAATCTATAAGGGGTGTATGGTTCGAATGAAAAGGAAAAGGAAAACAAAGAAAATGTCATTTTAATGTGGTGGTTGTGTTGGTAAAATAACCTTTTTTGTAATATAGTTTATAGCTTATTTGGCTTATTAATAAGCACATGAGTGCTTAATATTGCTTATCGTGGGCATGAGATGGCTCGGCCCAAAGACCAAGCCTAACATGGCATGGATTGGGGCCCACATGGTCTCGGATTATTTTGTAACTTATTTTCGTAGCTTACTTCGAGAACTAAAAGTACATTGTAGCTTACCGACTTATTAATAAGCTCGTATAGCTTATTTTTGGGCTTATAAGGTCACGACCCAACAAGCCAAGCCCAACTGCGGCTTAGGCTTGGGCTCGTGAGCCTCGGCTTATTTTTGTGGCTTTTGGTTTAGCCTATTTCAATAATAAAAGAACTTATTTACTTATTTTATAACTTATAGGATTCATCTCGGACTTATAGTATTTTCAAAAGTATTGTTTGGGCTTATGCGAACCCACGGACCAACCAAGGCCCAATAAGCTTCGCCTTATTTTTGGTGTCCTTCGTTCGGCTTATTTTCAACTTATACGTAGTGCTTTTTTAGTCGGAAAAATGTCAATTTAAGTGGTTGGATAGCTAGTTGTGGTTATTGGGCCGGAAATCCCAAAATGAACCCATGAAGCTTACGGCTTATGGCTTATTTGGCTACGCGATTTATTTTGTCGACATACTATTTTGCTTATTTGACTTTAGAATTTTTAGCTTATCATATTATTGGGCTTTTCGTTTATATGGGTTAACTAGTAAATTCGATATTGGGCCTATTAGGAGCTAAAGACTAAAACTAAGGATTTTGGATTAACATTGGGCCTTATGGCCCAATAAGTGAGAAACTAGTAAACTTAAGCGTTTAAAACGGATTTTTGATCGACTTATACTTATATAAGTTTAGGATAGTTAAAATAGTCGTTTGAAAAGTATGTTTTGAAACTAAAGATATGGATTTTGGACTAACATTGGGCCTTGAGGCCCAATAAGCGAAAAACTAATAAACTTAAACGTATAAAACGGATTTTGAATGAATTATACTTATATAATTTTAGTGTAGTTAGAATAGTCGTTTGGAAAAAGTGTTTTGATAAAACATCAACGTAGATTTTGTCATTTTGTCAAAAATTGATTTATTTGGGGAAAGTGTTTGAAATTAAGGTGTAAGGTTCCTTGGAATGGTGTTTTAAACAAAGGGTCATGCAGAATATTTTACGAAAATATTATACGTAGAAATTTTTTTAACTAAAACTTACTTTCTTAAAAATTCGACAAAAAGACAAAATAATAAAATACTATTATTTTAATAATTGACTAAAAGACGATTTTTTTAATTTTATAAATTATAAAACTCTTATTAATCGTTTAACATATTTAAAAACGTGTCATTTCTATAGTTTATACATCTAACCTCGATAACTTGGAACTTACTGAGTAAATTGCCAGAATATATTTCTAATTTCTTATTGTCTATGTATTTATTTCTTATTTACTCTACTTACCTATTTCCTTTAAATAGTATAAGTATATAATACCTAATGTATATACTTCAACGTATTTTCTTCGAGTTTAACTTGCCAACACCACACAACCAATAATACTAAAAACAGTAATACAAAACATTTTCCAAACTCTTATGCATCAATTTCAAATACACATTTCAAACATATATGTGAGTCGGTTGCTAGGTCGTGACTGGGCGCCGTTGTACGTTGTTTGACCATCTTATTTTCAGCTACTATTCACCCTTTTTAAAGGTGAATTCTCGTAGGCCCATTTACAACTATTTTCTTTGGGGGAAAATGATACTCAAATCTATTTCAAACTGTCTACTTCTGTGCTAAAACTAATTCTATGCTTTTGGACAATGCTATGTGCCTATAACTGCGTATGTGAATGATGTTGTATATGTTCATGCATGCTATAGGGTACATAACTAAGAACTATTTTCCCGACCTATGTAGCTCCAGCTGGTAGGCGATAGGTGCGGAGGACTATAAGCGCTTGGACCATTGTTGAATGATCGGTATGACTTGATTGCTATGATATTCTATGACTACTATGATTTCTATTGGATTGTTATGTATACTGCTTGCACTCTGCTATTATATTGCACTATTGTCCTACTGAAACTCTGGTACAGCAACTGGGTTTATACTGTAAAGCTACGAGGTCACAAACTTTGTGTTGACCGTTTTGAGTATCATTTTTAGGTGAAGCGATTGCTCATTGAGGTCAGGTTAGGATGACTTAGTAGACCAAAGATAATCCCGCGAGGATCATTTCTTTAAGGACTCATTTTAGAACTTTGAATTTCAGTCTTTCATTTTGGATTATCTCTAGACTTGTATTACTTCATGTGTGGAAGCTTGCCTTGTAATCATTTAGACTATGTGTTGTGATTCGACAAGTCATGACACAAGTATCCACTTGTGTTTGTGAGGACATGTGACACACCTTTATTGGTATGAATTTTAGTTTCTTCTTAATAGTGACACCATGTGTCTCATGACAATTCAATTCCCTCGTAGCCTGTGTTTCTGCCTTAGCGAGGTAGTGGCAGATTTTGTATTCAGAGCTAGGTTATAGAGAACTTAGGTGGTTTGCTATGCATTGATACGGATGTCTACATATGCGGTTTCCGCTTATACTTGCTTTTACGCGTAATTATCCTCTATCGTCTTAGATAAGTCAAATCACTAGGCTTGTGTAAGCATGGAACTGAGTATAATTGGGAAATGATGCATATATAAATACGGTGGCCAACGTAATTATAGATGCATCACGACCTATGCGTGCTTGGTGATCCTGCTCACCCAAATCAACATTGATAGTTAGGGCTGCGATTCAAGCAATAGTATATTAGGGCCTTCTATATGTGAAACCCCCCATCCTACCTAATGATTACCTATATCATCCCTCGTGTAGATAATGGCTCCAACAATGGCAACACACAATGTTGGTTGACGCATTGCTGCAACACAAGGTGAAAGGACAGGTGGACAGGCTAGTAGATGAGGTGGGAGGTCTGGAGAACAAGCGGGCAAAGTTAGTAGATGAATTGGCGATCAAGGTGGCCGAGGTAATAGAGCGAGTGAAGGAGTTAATGAAGTCCCTGACTTTGCTACCGTCATCGCTCAGCAACTGCAAGACCTACTTCCTACTATCGTCGCCCAAGTAGGTGATCACGTTAGCAACCAAGGGAACATCGGAAGTCAAAATGACAAGGCCGCTGACGACAGCATCCCTAAGGATGATAGGAATGTCAACATGGGTAATGGTAGGAATGGGTGATCATACAAGGACTTTGTGGCATGTAAGTCAAAGGAATTTGATGGTAAGGGTGGCGCGATAGCTTACATCTGCTGGGTGGAGAAAATGGAGGCAATACAAGATATCAGTGGTTGTGGAGACAACCAGAAGGTCAAGTATTCTTCTGGTTTGCTAACCAGTAGAGCACTGACATGGTGGAGCTCCAAGGTCAGGACTAAAGGTCGTAAAGCCACAGTGGGCATGACTTGGGAATATTTTAAGGCATTAATGAAAGAAGAGTATTGCCCAAGTAAAGAAATGCAGAGGTTGGAAACGGAGTTCTGGAATCATGCCATGGTTAGAGCTGGTCATTCAGCATACACTGACCGATTCCATAAGCTTGCTAGGTTAGTCCCTCAATTGGTTACCCCTGAGACCAAAAGGATTAAAAGGTACATCTATCGCCTTGCTCCATATATCCGTGGGATGGTGGTAGCAACTAAACCTCCTACAATTTAGAGTGTTATACTAAAAGCTGGAGTGTTAACCGATGAGGCAGTTAGGAATGGATCGTTGAAGAGGACTGGTGAGAGAAGAGGAGACGGTGAAGAGTCGAGTAAGGAAGGGAATGTCAAGGGTAACAATAAGAGAGCTAGGACTGGGAAAGTGTTTGCCATAATCACCAACCCTATTAGGAAAGAGTACAGGGGTTCGGCATCGAAATGTACAAACTGTAATTTCTATCATAACCCCGAGACGCCTTGTCGTGCATGCACGAACTGCAACCGCTTAGGGTATTTTGCTAGGGATTGCAAGGCGGGGCCTAGGTTGGTGAACCCATTGAATGCCAAAAACCCAACAGCAGCTTGCGGGGCGTGTTATGAGTGTGGTGGCACTGATCGCTACAAGTCAGCATGCCCTAGGTTAAACCCAGCACCAGGACTAGGAGGAAATCATCCAAATTAAGTAATGGCTATTGAGGGACGTCAGGGTCAGAGGAACAATGGTAATCTGGCATGTGGAAGAGCATTCGTGATAGGAGCAGATGAAGCTCTCCAAGACCCAGACATTGTGACGGATACGTTCTCTTTAAACAACCACTATGCTACGATGTTATTTGATTCTGGTGCTGATTATAGCTTTGTTTCCACTACCTTCGTGCCTTTGTTTGACATAGGGCCCAGAAGTCTAGGTTTTAGTTATGAAATTGAAATAGTTAGCGGACAACTAGTAGAGATCAATAAGGTTATACATGATTGTAACTTGGAAATAAAAGGACATACCTTTGACACAGACCTAATGCCGTTTGGTGACACGGGAGCTTCGATGTCATCATAGGAATGGACAGGTTGTCTCAACATAGAGCCAAAACCGTCTGCCATGAAAGGGTAGTTCAGATTCCATTACCACATGGTTAGATGCTTAGGGTATACCAATAACGGTCAAAAGACAAGGTGGAATGTCTTAAAAAAAATACTGGCGAAAGCGAGGAGCCAAAACTGTAAGACATCACCATCATTCGAAACTTCTTTGAGGTATTCCCTGATGACCTATCAGGACTACCTCCATCTCGAGAAGTTGATTTTTATATCGACCTAATCCTTTGAGAAATGTCAGTCGCAAAGTCTCCTTATCGCTTGGCACCTACTGAAATGGAGGAGTTGTTGAACCAACTCAAGGAACTCCAGGACAAGGGTTTTATTTCGTCAAGTTCATCGCCATAGGGAGCACCAGTATTTTTCATCAAGAAGAAGGACAGTTCTTTCAAGATGTGTATCGACTATAAAGAGTTGAACAAATTAACCATCAAGAACCGTTATCCCCTCTCTAGAATTGACAAATTTTATCCCAATATATTAATCCATAACACAACTCATAAGCATACCAATAATCCTTTAAGGCACAAAATAAGTAAGAAGAAAAGTAGAAAGGAAAGTGAAGAATATTAGATTAGGAAAAGAGAGAGTTTGGTGAGTTACACACACATACAATAAAGCAAATGTAACTAACACCCTCTCCAAGTGTGGAAAGGGTCCTATTTATACCCTAATCCTTCATCAAGGCGTATGGGCTTCTATCTTGGGCCAGGCTTGGCTTGTCTTGGGCTTTGAGCCTGAAACACGGATAATATTAGCTTAAAGTCTAAGCCCGTTAATCTCGACTAGCCTATTACTTAACAAGACTAATTACGACTAAGACGATCGATAACATTCTTGTTTGACTTATATAAAAATAAGGCTAACAATCTCCCCCAATGTTGAGGTCTTCTTTGATCACCCTAATGTTGACGTTCTTGATGGAGGTTATCTTGGTTTGACTTTATCTCCCCTGATTTTGAAGATATGACTTTTGAGCTTTGTCTTCTTTGGTATTGTCTTCGTCTTTTCTTGTTTGTAATGGCTTTATTCATTCATGCTTAAGATGACCGATAACATTCTTTCGGTATCTTGATCTTAAGCCTTCATCTTTTTACTTTGAGTTCATGAGATCGTTCATCTTGCATCTTCTCCTTGACTTGAATCATCTTGATTTGACTTTCTTGATCAACTTGTGCTCTTGACCGACATGCTCATACTGATTTCATTCTTGTTTGACTTATATAAAAATAAGGCTAACAATCTTCCCTAATAGACTATTCTTTATTTGACTTTGAAGCTCTTTGATGATGAGGAAGTTTAGTATCAACAATCTTGATGTTGAATGATTTACTTTAAAAGCTTGAGTATGACCATGTGCCAATGAATCTGACTTTGCTGGTACAAGGTTGCAACATCAACGTTTAAATCTGCATTTAAAAGTTTAGTAATAAACAACATATATGGACTGAAGTGTCTTTGTTACTTCGTTGAATACGGTTGTAATAACCACGGTTCCTTGTTAATTAGTATAAATACTGTCTGTGATCAGATAGAATTCATATGAATCTTCTTGATAGGGTTTCACAGCTGTACTAGCCGTTCTAGTTACCAGAGCGTCTCAAAGCAGACAACACGGTAAGAGTGAATCAAATAGTTATTATCTTTCAGATTAAATTGTCAGTTCATTTACTAGACCAAGATCGATATCCAGTTAGCACAAGCTTGATTCATATAGAATCATGCAAGTCACCTACTGCAGAGCTGTTTGAGGTTGACTCTGGAAGGATTTCCATTCGTCATTGTGAATACTAAAGAGTATCACTCTGAATGTTCTTGCAAGATCCAAGGATAATGCGTAGAACTCTTTGATACCAAATGTTGTTTAAGTGTGAACAACAAATGTTATACGTGGATTATGTCCTAATGAGATTTATAATAATGATCTCTTCTGACTCTACACTCAATTTGTGCACTTTGGTTTTTGATAACATCAAATATTTAATACTTTTTCATATCAAATTCCCGCATTTATTACGTTGCTTTATATCATTTTTATATGAATTCGATACTTAATTTATTTATTTTGCGAATTCAGGTAATTAGAGGCATTGAAATGAAAAAAGGCGAGAAATGGCCAAAAATAGTACCAATACTAATTTATTTAGTAGAGGTCCTAAATTTGATGGATGGCTACTAAAATCCTACAGGATGCAGCATAAAAGACAAATGAAGAATAGTACCACTACTATATTATTTAGTAGGAGTACTATATTTTAAAAGAATAATGTTGTCTTGTTGGAAGCTTAGAAGATATTACGGTGGAACGTCCCACAGGAGTTACGCCGTAATCAATTATTAATTAGGAAGATTTGGAGATGACGAGGGATTACGGCGTAACGTTCCGCATGAGTAACGCCGTAAAATATTATTATGGAAAAGATATTTATGCTGACTAAGGGTTACGGTGTAACAAATCTATTTAATTACGTCATAACATATTTTTACACTACATGTTAGAAAGCCACGTCAGAAGGTTTATGGCGTAATGAGTCATCATAGGGACTAAAGTTGCATATTTCGATGGACGTTTCATGAATTAAATGGAATTGTCAAAGAACTCTAGGGGCTGAATGTGTACTTGGGCCAAACTTATATTATATTATAAATATGGATGAATTGTTATTCATTTGATGATTCGCACAACTGGTGGTTTAGCCGCACATTAGAAAGGCAGAGAAAAAGTAAAAGAGCAGCCTAGCTGCCTGTTTCAGTGTAAGGCAAACCCTTCGGGGTTTGCCATGGCGTTCGATAAGCGGATCGAGAGCACTGTTTCAGCACAATTTGTAATCATACTCCAACTTATTTTGGTCATTTTAATTCAATGATTATTTTGATTTAGCGGATCATGCGGTTTAATTTGTTGTTGATATGTTAGTAATAGTGTTTTACTATATGTTCTTGGCATTTAATTATTCAATTATCTCTTTGATTATTAAGTTATGATCTCGTCATTTTATTGCTTTCTTTATTATTTTATGTAGTGTGTTTAAGTGATCCTTGTGCTCTGTATAAGTTTTAAGTTAAGGATGTGAAGACTCTCGTGTATCGTGATTTACAAAACTAAGTATTTTATATTCACCAATAGAAAGACCAAAATTCATTGGTGGTTCGACCCATGATCCCTTAACTTTAATACATGATTAGGATTGCAAGCTAATATGGAGACCACCTATTTAGGATTAAGCATATCTCATAAGATAAGTGGCTTTAAGATTGCGATATTACATGGCACTAGAGATCATTGTAATTAATTACGTTCATCCTTCCTAGTTGTCCACCACTATACCATTTCCCTTATCGACAAGCAAGGTGTTGGGAATTAAAGTCTTCATACTTAATACTGCCAAGACAGAGTTTGTACTGCGAAGCATAATTTAGTACTCAGTTTATAACTAACAGTATTAACTGAGTTAATACTGCTAGTACTAATCAGTTAGTACTGCTAGTGTAAACTTAGTACTGCTAGAGCAAAGTTAGTGCTGCCAGTACTAACTTAATACTGCTGAAAGACTGAAATTAATGATGATTGTGAAGATTAATGCTGATGAGAAGATACTCAAGATTAATGCTGATTGAGAAGTTACAAAGGAAAGTATTAAATACTTAGTCATTGTATTTAATACATTTGACTACATATTATGGAAAGCATTAAAGAGTATTAAGAGACAGTTAATGCTGATGAAGAGTTATAATGTTTATTATGGAAAACATTAAAAGCATTAATGTATAATACTTAGGAAAGTATTAATTATATTGTAAGCCCATTAGGACTCCTTGGTGTATAAAAGGAGACCCTAGGGTATGTAGTTTATATCTCTCACATCACAAAAAAAATCACAAAAACACGCAGACGTATCATTATCAGTTTTCATAGTTGTCAAAGTCGATTGAGAAAAGCTTCAAGGTTGTAAACCTCAGTACTAAGTTAAGAGTACTCGTATTATTGATCTAATAATATTGGAGCGTTTGGTTATATCTTTGTTGTTCAAGATTACTGTTTCATTGATTTTACTTCTAGAGTATTAAGGTGTAGATTCCGCATACACTTTAATATACACACAAAGTTTCTACAACAAGTTATTTTGGATTTATCCAAGGTAATTTAACCTTAGACAACCTAAGGAATCGATCTAGGTTTGGGATCAACACAAGGCTTACCACTAAATAATCCACAGTAATCTCAAAACAAGCTTTCTTTCCTGCTTTCTTAGGTAGAATAATAAACTCAATTAGACAATTAGAGACACAAACCGTTCTTTGGGTCAACACCCGTACTTACCAATCACTACACTATACACGATAGGGTACACTGCTCTTTAGTGCATAGTAATAGTCGAGTTAGTTAGGGTTTTATAAATGTAAAACCTGACGTAGGTTTTATTTAAAAGAAATCACGCATCAAGTTTTTGGCGCTATTGCCGGGGAACGGTTTTTGTAGTTTTTAATTATTTGATTGATATGTGTGTGTTTGTTTGTGCTTGAACTTGTATTCTTCTCCTATTACTATATGCATGTGTGTGAAAAATATATAATTTTTTTTCGTTTTAGACTTGGTTATGCCGTGACTTGGTAGTGCTTGTAGCGGCATAAGGGTTACCAAGTTTGAGACATCAAAAATAGTTTGGGCGTTGCTTGAACCTTTGGTAGTGCTTGTTGCAAGATACCTCTAAACTAGGTCTGAAACACCAAAAATAGTTTGGGCATTGCTTGAACCTTAAAATTTTATTCCGGAGTCAAGTATTTGCCAATATTGTATGTTCCTCTTCTTTTGCTTAGTTTTATTACACATTTAATGCACGGGGTTTGTTAGTGTGCAGGTTGAGCAATTACTTACAGGTTGAGGAGACATGAGGATTGGACATGTGTGGAGATGTCCAAATAAGCCGGTGATGGAGGCTTGAGTCTAACTTAAAGACTCGGTTCAAAAGAAAAGTTCTATTTGGGAGACAACCCGACCTATCCTTTAGTTTAGCTCATTTCAATTTCTGCATCTTAGTTGGTTTATATGTTTTTCACTTGTTTTTGCAGGTACAGCAACAAGGAGGGTAAAATCGAGAGTGGCTCGACCTGTGATTGTGTGGTAAATGTAGCTGTTGTAGCAGTAGTTACGGCGTAACACCTAAGGTTACATCGTAACCACATCAATTATGGCGTAAACCTTTCCATGGTTACCTCGTAACAACTAAACTAAAATTTTCAAAATTACCACTCAATTACGGTGTAACCACCAGGGTTACACCGTAACCTCATCTAAAAAATCAAGTTCTTAAACATTTCTAAACCGTGTACAAGTAAGTGAACTTTGTGGGTATGTTCTCTGGAAACCCTCACGAGACTTCACTCGTTTACTTGGGCCACCAAGTAGCTTAAAAGGCTTGGTGCATACGCTAAATGCAACCGTGATTCCTACGAAAGTGAGTTAGGTTTTGTATAGTTTTGTATATTCTGTGCTATGATGCTTTCTATCCTGGTTTATGCTTTTGGTGTTAGTCTTTCTTGCAGCTATACATGTAATGTAGAGGATGAGATGCTAGGATGTTAATCAAGCTGCAAGGAAGCATCCCAAACCGGTCTAGTTGAACGTTATACTGGTTGTTAATGAAGTTGCTTGTGATGGTGGATGTTGCTCGAGGAAGCAGACTTGGAGCATTGCTTAGAGCATGCTGTCTCTTTATCATACATATCAAATCTAGGGGAGTAATCCGTTCCATTTCTAACCCTTCCTATTTCAATTTTATATGCATAAGTTTGACTCAAATGGGGGGAATGGATTAGAAATAAGCACCCATTTGATTATTCTTCCATTTATTTTTCTAGTTTATTTTGAAAAATGTTTCATTACTAAAATTTTGACATGTTTTTCATTACTTAACTAGTCAGAACTATATTGAGCACACCTACCTTATAATTACATTGTGTGAGGATAAGCCTTTCTGTTTTCCCCTTATACATAAATTCAATACAAATAAGTGTGCCGATGGCTGTAGTAGACTTTAGAACTTGGCCTGGTATATCTTTTTGAGACCACCATAATGAGCATTGCACCTAGTGTAATTGGTGTAGTTGTAATAAAAGACAAATTTTAGGATTAACCCCAAATAGCCTATATATGCGTTGTGTATATTGACTTCTTACATCGATTAGTCAATCCCCTTATTAAACCCTTTGTTACACTCATCTTTAGTACAAAATACTCCTAGTACAACCTACTGAGCCTTTCCTTTTATTTTGTAACCCAATATATGTTGTTTCATTACACCTATCACCTAGCCTACCCTGTGTTTTCTTTTGTCCATGATCAAGGAGTTGCTGGTTAAATTTAGGTTTCACGGATGGAAGTTGCGGGTTAGAATAGAGGGTATTTGAAGAAAATACGAGTTTTGAAGATAGTTGATCTTAAGTGGGGGGATGCTCATGTATATATGTGTTTGTATTGTGATTGTATCCTTGTCTTGCATCAAAAAATAGAATATAAAGGATGCAAGCAAGTGTAGTTTATTACAGTTGATCATCATTATAAATCAGCTCTTATGTCGTATTATGGCAGTATTTCCGCCTTGTCCAGCTGGTGATGATTCCGTCTTTATAAACGGGTAGTTCTTATAAACCCGTAACATTTCTATCTTTCCTTTCCATTATAAGTCTATCTGTACAACGAGGGCATTATACATCTCAAGTCGGGAGAAGGGAGATAGAAATGAGGTATTTGGTGAAATTATGTGCTAATTTGGCCCAAATTTTAAAATTTTTTAGCACATAATTTTTGTTCATTAATGATGAAGGCCGAGTTAATGTGTCTTTCATGCCTACGTTATGGAAATTATGAGGTAATACATTATATTTCATACGCATTAACTCGTGTATTATGAAGACCCCTTGACCTCGTTTTTATCTTAGGGGATTTAAATGCGACTAGTGATGGGGAGATTATGGACTTAGGAAACTATTTGTTTTGTGTTTTTATTTAACAACAATTAAATGTGCATCCCATGTCTCTATCCTACCCTATATCATTCTCCTAACCCTTGGTTTTACTCGAATGAGGGAATTGAATGCAATCATACATGTCTATTCCGTCGTTATGGATGTGTATGTGTGGTTTTGTCGCCCTTGTTGGTGTAACGCTTTTGGTTAAAATTGTATTAAAAGAATGATTTACCCCGTAAGCCTTTATGTTGTGTCAACCTATTTGCCTTTTCAAACAGTCGCATTTAGACTCTAGTGGTGGAGATTAGTATCCTTGTCAAGCTTATGATAGAATACTCGCCATGAATGAGTAGTTGAGTGATCGCCAAAAATGAAACACATAGATTAGTGAGAGTATAAGTGTGATTCGTTTTTCCTTTTCGTGAGGTGCTCAGTTTGGAATTTTCTAGCATAAGTAATTTTTAAATTCATATCTTCCTGGACAACCAATGAGATATCTTTTTGAGAATTATTTAAAAGGTTTTACTTGAGGGCAAGTAGAAGTTAAGTGGGGGGATATTTGATAACCTCAAATATTTAATACTTTTTCATATCAAATTCGTGCGTTTATTGCCTTGCTTTATATCATTTTTATATGAATTCAATACTTAATTCATTTATTTTGTGAATTCAGGTAATTGGAGGCATTGGAACAGAAAAGGCAAGAAATGGCCAAAAACAGTAACATTACTAATTTATTTAGTAGAGGTACTAAATTTGATGGATGGCTACTAAAATCCTACAGGATGTGGCCTTAAATCCAAATGAAAAATAGTACCACTACTATATTATTTAATAGTGATACTATATTTTAAAAGAATAATGTTGCCTTGTTGGAAGCTTAGAACATATTACGGCGTAACGTACCGCATGAGTTACGCCATAATCAATTATTAATTACGAAGATTTGGAGCTGACGAGGCTTTACGGCATAACGTCCCGCATGAGTTACGCCGTAAAATATTATTATAGAAAAGATATTTATGTTGACTAAGGGTTACGGCGTAACGGATCTATTTAATTACGTCGTACCATATTTTTACACTACATGTTAGAAAGCCATGTCAGAAGGTTTACCGCGTAACTCAGTCGGTACGGTTACGCCGCAACGATGAGTCATCACAGGGACTGAAGTTGCATATTTTGAAGGAAGTTTCATGAATTAAATGGAATTGTCAAAGAACTCCAGGAGCTGAATGTGTACATGGGCTAAACTTATATTATAGTATAAATATGGATGATGTGTTTTTCATTTGATGATTCTTACAACTGGTGGTTTAGCCGCACATTAAAAAGGCGGAGAAAAAGAAAAAGAGAAGCCTAGCTGCCTGTTTCGGTGTAAGGCAAACCCTTCGAGGTTTGCCATGGCATTCGACTAGGGGACCAAGAGCACTAATTCAGCACAGTTTGTAAACATACTCCAACTTATTTTGATCATTTTAATTCAATGATTATTTTGATTTAACGGATCATGCGGTTTAATTTGTTGTTGATATGTTATTTATTGTGTTTTATTACGTGTTCTTGGCATTTAATTATTTAATTATCTCTTTGATTATTAAGTTATGATCTCGTCGATTTATCTCTTTCTTTATTATTTTATGTAGTGTGTTTAAGTGATCCTTGTGCTCTGTATAAGTTTTAAGTTAAGGATGTGAAGACTCTTGGTGTATCGTGATTTACGAAACTAAGTGTTTTCTATTCACCAATTGAAAGACCAAAATTCATTGGTGGTTCGACCCATGATCCCTTAACTTTAATACTTGGTTAGGAGTGCTAGCTAATATGGAGACCACATATTTAGGATTAAGCATATCTCATAAGATAAGTGGCTTGAAGATTGCGACATTACATGACACTAGAGATCATTGTAATTAATTGCGTTCATCCTTCCTAGTTGTCCATCACTATATAATTTCCCTTTTCGACAAGCAAGGCTTACCACCAAATAATCCACAGTAATCTCAAAACAAGCTTTCTTTCCTGCTTTCTTAGGTAGAATAATAAAATCAATTAGACTATTAGAGACACTAACCTTTCTTTGGGTCGACACCCGTACTTACCAATCACTACACCATACACGATAGGGTACACTGCTCTTTAGTGCGTAGGAATAGTCGAGGTAGTTAGGGTTTTATAAATGTAAAACTCGACGTTGTTTTTATTTAAAAGAAAATACGCATTAGTTTTAGTAATCGGAGGCTGGAGCTGACTGTCACCTATTCAATATCAACAATCTCGGAGTGAGATGTCGATAGATAAATTGTGTATCTCCGTGACAAATGAGACAAGTTTCTTTTGAGAGAAACTCGAATGGATGGGAAGGGTTGTGCATTGCATCACTGGTCCATGACAGCTTTCTTCAATACCAACAATCATCTTTGTGATTTTGATAGATTATGTATTGACCCGGTTTCTGTCTAAGTTGTGTGGAGGGCTTCTTTATTTTCACCCTTTATCCATACATTTATTTTTCATTCTTCAACCCCTTCAATGATTACCAAGACGTCATTACTAACACCTTGTTGTGATTGTTCCAGTGTTAACTCATGTCTTAGTCGGCATTTTTTCCATTTCTCATTCTTCTCCAAATCATACCTAAGGACTTCTAATTCTATATATGGAATGGCCATGGGTAGATCCCTCCGGTTCTGGTTAGATCATAGGACTTATACCTAACCTTAACCACCTTATGACTTCATCGACGTCGTGAGATTAATTGGTTGTTGGGTATAGAGATCGAACCATAAAATGTAACACCCCCTTATTTGACATATAGCAGCGGAAGCTAATTTAGGGGTATTACATCATGAATCAACAGTCATAATCATAGAAAGCGACTCAAAATAGATGTTTTAGAAAATTTAGTTATCATTCAATAATATATCAGAGTTTTACAAAAGAGGTCCCAAAGTACATTGAAAACATAAAGTTTAAATGATAACAAGTTTGGACGTCCTCAAGTCCAATGCCACTCTGTGCCATAGGTTGCTCAATTATCTGAGATAAACATGCTAAAAAGGTCAACATAAAGGTCGAGTGAAATTCACAGTGATTGAAATGTAATAGTTGAATACAAGTCAATGTAATAGTAATAATTGCAACGAATACAATTATCATGGTAAACAATATTATATTATTGCACTAAGCTCATGACATCGAAACCTTAAGATATTCACAAGATATTGCCCCAGTGGGTGCTTTGCCAAACACCCAGAGTTCCTTAAATGATATGCGTCCGTATGGTAGTGCGTTGTTATCTACTCGGACGGGGAAGTTTAGTCCCAGTAGATCTATTCAGGGCATTCGCGCTTACTCAACCAGTACGTTCGGTTACAAGTAATTAACGATTCATGATAGTGGGGCCTTTTGGCAAATGGAGGTACTTAGGCAATAATCTATCAGGATAGCATACAGTTGAAAAAATACTTGTATTCATGTTTATAGCATGTATCTCCCCACGGAGTTTAGAAAATATGTAAAGGTAGGACTATGAACTCACCTTGATAAGGTAGTTGATTGAAGTCAAAAGTGACTCAAATGGAAATAAACGGCCTCGTCACGCAACCCGAGGTAATATGTGAAGTTTTAGTTTGATTGTTTCAAAACTTTATTTCATAAAGTTTAACGTAAATGATTTTAGTTTATTAGTTCATGAAAACATCGTATCACTGTTCAGGCTATCATAATCCAGAGGTCATGTAGTAAACGTTTGAGGAGCTAGGACACTTTAAATCGTAAATCCAGCAACTCGTCAAAACGTCTACCCAAATGAAAGCCCCTCACATGAAATTCCCTAGTAACGTGATACGTTATAGATTAAATGATAAGATTTTATTTTTTTAAGTTTCTTCAAAAGCTAATGGATGATAAATTATGTTAAATATATAACATAATTGTTTGTATAGTGTTTCGATAGACGAATGATAACGAAAAATGTGTCGTGCTTTAATAAAATCAAGTCTTATAATATTTAAATATATTTTTATAATTAATATAAAAATATTATATTGTATACCTTTAAGAATTCAAAAATGACAATATATACCCTTGGTATATATATATATTCACAAATTTAATCCTTTATATATAACTTTATATAAATTTAACCCTTAATTTTGAAAGTTGGTAAAACAGGCCCTTGGGGTTTTAAGTTTAGGATAATTACATTTTCAGCCCAAAAGTTTAATAATTTCAAAAGTTACAATATATACCCCTATGCATGAAATGTTTTGCGTTTTTAGTCCAAATTCTATAATCTTTGTATTTTTGAAATCCAAATTTATTTTGCAGCTTATAGCTTATTACTATAAGCTAAAATAAGTAAGTTTTACGAGCTTGAAGCTTATGAAAAGAGCTTATGAACTTAAAAATCCAAAATGGGTTCGTTTGGTTTAGGAAAACTAAACCGCATGGGCTTGTGGTTTAAGGCTTAAATAAGTAGTTTATACATGATCTAATAGAGCTTATTAAGGATTTAAAACAAGACAAGAGCTTATTGAACGAGTAGAAAAGCTTACTAGTACATGAATAGGTGAAATGGGTCAAAAATGAGTGAAATGAAACCCGAAACTTAGGAGATGGATCAAGGACTTCTTTTCTTCTCTTCTATGGATTCTACTATAGCTTATACTTCCTTCTTAACCTTCCTTATCTTGGCTAGAACATGATTTTAAGGTAGTTTTAAGTTTAAATGGTGAATTATGAAAGTGTGTATGTATGCGAGTATATATAAGTAAAGGAAAGGAGTAGTGGTCAAGTTTTGAAGGAGTGGTGGCCAAGTAGACTTGGAGTGGTGGCCAAGGAGTAGCTAGGATGAGTATTAGAAGCTAGGAGGTAGCATGGAGAGGTGTAGAGTGGTGGTGAAGGGTGCGGCATTCCAAGGAGGTGACAAAGAGTTACTTGGAGTCCAAGGTGGTGATGGAGGTGGTAGGGAGGTTGCTTGGTGGTGACAAGTAGGTGATAAGGTGGTAGGCTAGTAGGTGGATCATGGTGGAGGGAGGGTGGTTACTTGGTTTTGGTTAGGACTTAGTTTAAACTAGTTAAGGGGTGACGGGTTATTTAGGGTTTCGGGTTAGGGTTTTAGGTTTTTAGCCGAACATATGGAGTGAAATGAAGGGAAAACTAACACAAATGTGGTGGTTAGAGAATTTATAACTTGTGTTTAAAATGTGGTACGAATTTCCTATAGAAATTTAGAGGGAAATGAGCCTTTTTGAATTCGTGCTTTGTCAGATTGTATAATGAGCTCAAATGAGTTGTTCTAGGGTTTAGGAGGGAATTATATTCAAATATTATACATAGGTAACTTGTACACATGCCTTGTATATTTGTACATTTGGATTGCATGTAAACATTACATGTAGTCGGGGTTTTTATATAAATGTTAACGTATAATGTTCGTTTTATAATAAACGTTATGAATGGTACTTTAAATAGATAACGTATGGTAAAAATGGAGTTTAAAACATATTTCTTGACATATTATAACGGTTACTTGATATAAAAGTTGATGAAATTGGCATTGGTGGGTTACGTGAGCTTATTTACTTTGGTAATGTAAGTTATGTTACATTATGGACGGAATAAAGCAAAAATCTTTCCATGAAAATGGTTGCATCTAATTTAATAGATGGAAATTACACTGAGGAAAATTGCATCTAATTTAATAGATGGATAATTACATAGAGGAAAATTATAGGTTGTTATAGTCTCCCAACCTTAAAAGAAATCTCGTCCCGAGATTTAGTTGGTTGTTGGAGTGATGTTTGAAAATAGATGTGGATACATGCCACGAATTTGATATTCGCATTCCCACATAAATTCTGGTCCTCTTTTCGAGTTCCATCTTACTTTGACTATAGGGATACGACTTTGTCTCAGTTGCTTGACTTCTCGATCCATAATCTCTATTGGTTCTTCCACAAATTTAAGTTTGTCATTGACTCGAAGCTCTTTAATTGGAATGACAAGAGATTCATCAGATAGGCATTTCTTTAAATTAGAAACTTGGAAGATACTGTGGACATTACTGAGTTCTTCAGGAAGCTCAAGTGTATATGCCACTGGGCCGACCCTTTTAAGGATCTTAAATGGTCCAATGTACCAGGGGTTAATCTTTCCTCATTTTCCGAATTAGATGATGCCTTTTCAAGGTGACACTTTTAACATAACACGGTCTCCAACTTGAAATTCCAAAGGCTTTCGCCTTACATTGGCATAACTCCTTTGTCGATCTCTTGCAGTTTGCAAGCGTTGTCGAATTTGCAGTATCTTTTTAGTGGTTTCATGGATTATCTCTGGTCCCGTGAGTTGAACATCTCTAACTTCGGCCCTGCAGACAGGTGATCTGCACTTTCGACCATAAAGTGCCTCGAATGGTGCTGCCTTAATACTGGCATGGTAACTGTTATTGTAAGAAAATTCTACCAATGGTAAGTGTCTTTCCCATCCTTTTCCAAAATCTATAACACAGGCTCGAAGCATATCTTTGAGTGTTTGGATGATTCTTTCACTTTGTCCATTAGTCTGAGGATGATATGTCGTGCTTATGTGTGAAATGACTGCCAGAATCTAGATGTGAAATGACTGTCACGATATGAAATGATGGATATTGGTACTCCATTCCGTGAGACTATCTCCTTTATATACAACCTTGTAAGGGTTTCCATACTATCTGTCTCTTTGATAGGGATGAAATATGTTGATTTGGTAAGGCGGACTACAATGACCCAAATTATGTCATGTCTGTTTGATGTTTTGGGTAGTTTTGTAACAAAGTCCATCGTTATTCTTTCTTATTTCCATGTAGGAATTTCTGGTTGTATCAGCAAGCCGGATGGCTTCTGACATTTCGCTTTAACTCTAGAGCATGTTAAACACTTGCCAACATACTCAGCGATGATTGCCTTCATGTTAGGCCACCAATAGAGTTTCTTTAGATCCTGATACATCTTGTCAGAACCTAGGTGGATGGAATACTTCGATTTATAGGATTCATTCATGATCAAGTCCCTCAAATTACCAAAGAGTGGTAACCAGCTTTGGTTCTTGATACATCGGGTTCCATCAGGACGTACTTCAAATGCTTTGTCCATTCCTCGTAGGTTCTCAGCTTTTATGTTCTCTTCTTTGATCGCCTCGGTTTGGGCTTCGAGGATTTTTGATGGTAATTTTAGGTGAAGGGTCATGACTAATGCTCTAACTCGGAGTGGTTTGATTCGTTCCTTCCGGCTTAAGGCATCTGCTACAACATTTTCCTTTCCAGGATGGTAGCAAATCTCACAATCATAATATGCGAGCAATTCTAACCAACGACGTTGTCTCATGTTCAACTCTTTCTGATCAAGGATATGATGAAGACTTTATGATCGGTGAACACAGTATACTTTATGCAATACAGATAGTGTCTCCAAATTTTAAGAGCGAACACTACTGCTCCTAATTCAAGGTCATATGTGGTATAGTTTTCTTCATGAGACTTGGGTTGTCGGGATGCATATGCAATAACTTTTTTCTTTGCATTAACACCGCTCCCAGACCTTGATGTGATGCATCACAGTAAACGACAAAGTCATCGTTTCCTTCTGGTAATTCTAAGATTGAAGCTTCATAAAGTTTCTATTTTTGCAGTTGGAAAGCTGACTCTTGGTTTTCTCCCCAGATATACTTTTTGTTTTTTAGATTAATTCAGTCAAAGGCTTTGTAATCTTCAAAAAACCTTTGATGAATCTCCGATAGTAGCCGGTAAGTCCTAAGAATTGGCGTACTTCTATGGGTGTGGTAGGAGATGCCCAATTCTTAACTGTTTCAATCTTGGCGGGGTCAACGTGAATTCCTTGATTGTCAATCACGTGCCCGAGAAATTGCACGATACTGATCCATAAATCACATTTGGAGAATTTGGCATATAATTTTTCCTTTTTGAGTAATTCCAAGAGTATTCTTAGGTGATCCGCGTGTTCTTCTTTGTTACGATAAGAATATCATCAATGAACACTATCACAAATTTATCCAAGTATGGTTTACACACATGGTTCATGAGATCTATAAACACAGTAGGCGCGTTAGTTAAACCAAATGGCATCACTTGGAATTTGTAGTGTCCGTACCATGTTCTGAAAGCAGTCTTAGGAATATCTTCATCCCTGACTCTCAGTTGGTGATAGCCTGATCTTAAGTCAATTTTCGAATAAACACTCGAACCTTGAAGTTGGTCAAATAAGTTATCGATCATGGGTAATGGATAACGATTCTTTACGGTGAGTTTATTCAACTCCCGGTAATCGATACACATTCTAAAAGATCCGTCTTTCTTTTTAAGAAACAAGACAGGAGCACCCTAGGGCGAAGTACTTGGTCGTATAAAACCTCGGTCTGTTAACTCTTGTAGTTGATCAGATAGTTCCTGCATTTCTGAAGGAGCTAATCTGTAGGGTGCTCGGGCTACTGGTGCCGCTCCTGGAATTAAATCAATTTGAAATTCTACTTGGTGAACCGGAGGAAGGCCGGGTAGATCTTCAAGAAAAACTTCTGGAAATTTTCTGACTACCGGTATATCTTTCAGTCGTTTTTTGTCTGACTTCTTCTCCATTACTTGGGCTATGAAAACTTGATATCCCATGGATATATATCTTTCGGTTTTAATACAGGATATGAGGCTTATTTGGGTTTTACTTCGATCACCTCGGATGATCAAAGTTTCACCGTCGATTGGGATGTAGACAACTTTCTCGTCACAGATAATTCTAGCATGATACTTGGATAACCAATCCATACCAATGACGATGTCGAAACTACCGAGTTTAATCGGTATGAGATCAATTTCGAAAGGTTGATTTAACAAAATCAGGGTGCAACCCTGGATAACGGTATTAGTGCCTACTCGGTTTCCATCGGCCATTTCAATGTCGTAGGTGGTATCTAGTGTAATTGGTGGGATATTAAGCATAGAAGCAAGAGATATGGATACAAAACTTTTATCGTCTCCTGAATCAAATAATAGTCTAGCTAGATGTTCGTTTAGAAGGAACGTACCCATGACTACATTTGGGTCTTGGTGAGCATTCTTGTCCCTCAATAAGTATGTTCTTCCATAGGCATTGTTGTTTGCTTTTGGGCACTAATTTCTGTAATGTCCTTTCTCTCCACAGGCATGACAAGTTACATATACTAGCTGGAGGTTGCTTCCAATGGATGGCCCTTTATTTCTGCAATTCCTGGTTAAATGACCCACCTTGTTGTATATAACAACCCACAAATTTCACCAATGTAATATCTCTCGGTTATATAATATATCACTTTTTTACAGGGAATTTTTTCGCTTGATTACATTTCCTGCATTACCAATATCTCAATATGCAACATTTCTTGCATAACTAAAGTTAACGAGCTCACACAACCTACGCTATTGTTGTTACGGTTATTCTGGTAGTTGTTATCATCAAACTTTCATTTGTGATCATTGGTTCCTTGAACAAATTTTACTTTGGTTACTTGTGTAACATTTCTCATTTTAGGGCATTTTCGACTCCTTTATTCGTCACTATTTATTTTCGGTTCATTACGCGTTTACTTTTAAATTAATTTTAAGATAAATCGTGTAGACTAGAAATAATCATTTACGTAAAACCGCTACACCAAATAAATTAAAGTTTAAGACAAACAAGTGTTATATAATTACTTAAGAAAGATAATTATTAAACTTTGCATATTTTATTTTATTGGTCAGTAAAAAGGACTTTCCGTTCAACAATAAAAAACATGTAGTCACACCCGAAAATACCTAGACTTACCTAGACTCAAACCAATGCCCACTTTTAAACCTTAAACACAAAATTAAATTAATTCTTGTGTTAAAAGCCTATGTTGGCCGAATGAGGGGACTAAAGCAACTAGAAAATCTCCTAATGATCCCTAAGTACTTGTACAACCCATGTTTAATTAAAACATGTACAATATGTTCCTAGTTAGCCTATTACCCAATGGTTAATAACCATTTTACTCCCTCTTGTGCCTTGTACACGTTGGCATACACACATACCCCCAAGAAATCTTGCAATAATCTATGTACATCACAAAAACTTCATTATACATGTATTAAGAAAAGCCCATTAAACTACCTTAAAAACCACCAACACATGTACTTAAACTACTACTCTTAGCTAGCAAAGGGACATGGTTTTAGGAAGTGGTATGGAGATAATCCTCCTATAAATATAGAGACTTACAACTAAGAGTGTTTCCACACTCACACATTTAACAACACCCTAGCAAAAACCAACCTTGTTGCTCTATTTGTTTCGGGTCACCACAGCCGAGACACTATCCACACAAACACGACATTACACTAGGTAATATCAAGCTAAGGTTTTACATTTAAGCGGTGTGTATGCAAGATAGATTCGGTTTATAACTAAGGGCTTGGGGTATACAAGTGGAGTTTCCCACACGACTACATGACACACAAGTTCATGAAGCTAGGACCCTATTATAAGTGTCTTAGCCTACGGTTCATTTTCTAGTTTCTGTTTGCTTATGTGTCATAAGGCCGGTTATTATGTGTTACAAGCTAAACATTGGGTCATGCCTCAGCATGACAGAAAACAAATCCACGTCTTACAATTTACAAACATATATAGTCTTGTGTGGTGAACCAAAGCCTAAGGCACGTAAACAAAGTCTTGTGTATAAGCATGAATGTTTAAATATGACATGCACACTGTAAACTATTTATAGAGAGGTTTGATAACTCGTTTGGAAACAAAAAACACTTTCTTGTCACGTTTCATAATACTTAATATATATGCTAAACGCCACATCATTTGTACCCCAGGAAAATGCTAATAAACGAACTAAAACACTAAAATATGGACAAATATGTTGCAAATATGTTTGTATTGTGTTTTTATGTCTTACAGGTACAAAGGATTGAAAACAAAGCAAAAACGGTAATTTTCAGGTGACTTTTGACGACGTTTTTACGATTATCGAGGCTCAAACGAAGTCGTTAATATTCCTCGATCACACCATTGGAAAGAGCACGAAATTTCGAGTCCAACGGTACCGGCCTTTCATATTTGAATCTTTTTATTTTGAACCTTTTTCGTCCCTGTTTGAACCTTTAATACTAGTATAAATGAACTAGGCCTAAGAAGGATTAAATAAATAATAGTGTGTATATATAACAAGACCACTGCCTAGCGCAGTTGGTCTTGTGGTTTGCTTTGAGATTACAAATGGGAGGTCTCGAGTTCGATTCATGCAGAGGGGTTTATCCCCCTCATGACCGACCCGGCCCACGACCCGATCCAGACCCGACCCAAGACCCGACCTGACCCTGGCATTTTTTTGTTTTTAACCCGACCTGACCCGGGCCCGACACGCCTGTTGACTGGCTATCAACCACGGTTAACCGGTGGTCCGACGGTAGTCCGACGGTGGTCCGCCGCCGTTGACCGATGGTCCGGCGGTGGTTGACTGGTCGGTGACCTGCCATATGGTTGCCACATGGCGTGCCACGTCATGGCATCTGGCCAATCAGAGGCTGCCACATGGCACTTCTAATCATTGGGTACGAGGTATATTTATGGTATTGCAGGTACGAGGAAGGTTCTGGTAGCACACGTGTCGTGCGTCGATTGGTGGATCGAGATATATTGCAGCTGGCAACAGTGGTACACGCTTTGGGCTGATGGACTAATTACCCCCCACTTTTTACACTATCACGCGTCTGGACACATGAAAAGGACGAAATTGCCCCTCCCCACTTTGGCTATATATACAATCACGTAGCAGACGCAGCAAAGGATGTTAGTGTAGGATTTTATTTTTTTTCTAGTTTACTCTCAAAAAAAGTAGTATAGATTTTAGCATATTTAGTTTAGCTTATTAGTATTTTTGTAAAAGCTTTTTAAAGCTTATTAGCTTATTGTAATAATCTTTTTGAGCTTATTAATGAAGATGTTTGAGGTTGGTT
Organism: Tanacetum coccineum; assembly: GCA_026074375.1. NCBI lineage: Eukaryota > Viridiplantae > Streptophyta > Magnoliopsida > Asterales > Asteraceae > Tanacetum > Tanacetum coccineum. Next base: position 36,512 of record BQNB010012445.1, read on the forward strand.
AATGCTTATTATTTTTGATCTCTTTTTCTTATTTCTTACCTTTTCTTATCTTTAGCTTATTTAATAAGCTTATTTGAGCTTATTATTTTTATAGCTTATTTTCTATTTCAAATAAGTTATCTTTTAGCTTATTTGATTGAATCTAAGCTTATAGATCTAAATAAGCTTTTTCTTATTTCATCTCTTAATCTCTTTTCTTTTCTTTTCTTTTTCAAAAGTGCTTATTATTTGATTAAGCTATATTTGAATTGCTAAAAAGGTTTCATGGAGTCTCCTACTCGAATTATTCAATTAAGTTTACAGCACCTTTATATTCGAGAGCTTATAATTTAGCTTATTTAGTCATAAAGTTCTAAACTTTACTAGTTTTTCTTATATCTTATTAAGCTAGGTTATTTTGAAGGGTACCTTGTAGCTTGATTTAAGATGTGGCCTTATTTATAGCTTATATCTTCACCTTTCTTTCGAAAAAAGCCTTGATAGCTTTTTAGCTTATTCTAGTTTTTATTTCAATATAGTTTTTTTTATATAGATTTAATCTAGTTTTATTTTTACAAAGATTAGTTTTCAAAAAAAAGTTTTCATCTTATTAGCTTATTGTTTTTAGAGATAATCTTAAATGTAATCACCCCAAAAAAAGTATCGCAGCGGAAATATGTCAGGGAGAGTATTCATTAATACAATAGCACATGATACAGAGAACGACATCTAATGTGTCGTTTGTAAAACAATCTCGTGATTTTCTGAATTCAAAATAATAGTTGTCCATAATTGCATCACAATGTAAAGCTTGAAAGCGACACAACGTGATTGATCATTGTAGAAATTCCATTTATGAAAATCTTGTTAATATAGACTCCAATGCACATCAGATAGTCCAAGCATCTAATTCACCTGAGAAAAACAAGCTTAAAAGTGTCAACATTAAAGTTGGTGAGTTCATAGAGTTTTGTAAGTATAAATGAAAATGTTAGAATCCAAAGATTTACAAAGTATGTATGACCATTTCAATCCTTATAATAATCGCCAAGAGTGCAAGAGTAAATGTAGAACCAAAAGGGTTTAGTGTTTATTGCTTCGCCGCAATATAATGAAAAGTGTTCAGAAATTAGTAATGTTTAATAAGTAGTATGGACAGTGAGATCGTTGATTTCCAAAATGTATGGGTAGACTATAACAAATACAGCACCAATAAAGAATATCTACTGTTCACTAAGCTCATGACATGAAGTCGAAATATGTTATTGCATTTAATGACAAAATGTGCACGTGTACGATGTTCAAACCCGTAAACATCCAAATTGTTACGACTGTTACATTCGTTGTTTTCAGTTACAGTCAAAACTTGTGAGCGTACTCACACGAAGAGGGATGTCAATCCACTAATAAGATCTATTTTATCACTCGCCCTCCTTACTACCGGTTTTCGGTCAAGAATTTAATAGTTCATGATAATGGGCAATGGTAGGTTAAGTTACTTAGGCACATGTAAACAGGAGATGATAACCGAAAACACTTGTGTCCAATAAAACTTAACCATTGTATTCGTAAATAGCTTTGGGTACTTAAATCCATAAGTAGAAAAGAGTGTGATATAAATCAAGTAATTGAGTTTGTAATGAGTATGTAAACAATTTCGTAAACGTGTATGCAAATGAGTATGTGACAAAGTATGAAACCAAGTTTGCAATTAACCATGTAATTGTGTTTGTAACGAATTGCAAAAGCAAGTATGTAAACCAAGTGTGTAGAATAGTATATAAAAGATATTGTAAACGAACATGTAAATAAGTTGTATTGAGCATGTATTCTCCCCGAGATTTGTAAAGTAAATGTAAAACAAGTAAAAGAGGGGCTATAAACTCACATCGTCTGTTGGAGAACGCTTGGCGGGATGTAACACATTGTGTACAAGACGAAATACGGAAACTGGAAAACGCTCGACAATGAAGTTGGCAACTAATCTTAACGCCTAGTCCCACTTTGCCCTAGGATAATGAATATGGGTTTTCCGATGGATGGTTTTTTAAACGTAACGACGGAAACGTTGATAAAAGATTTAAGATTTAAGTTTGTCATAGTTTGGTGCGTTGGTTAAATAACTAAATCAATAAGCATATGTAATTCTATACGTGAATCATATAGCAGAGTATGTAATATATCCCGTATATATTACATATGAAAAATAAGCAATTATATAATTCGTATGGTGAATTATATAATAAGACAAACAATCAAATGAATAATTTGCAAAAATTTATAATACATTTGCAAAATTTTATTTAAGAAACGTGAGTTAAAATTGATTAAACAAATGTTTCGACACACGTTTTTTTTTAGAAATTCACCACTTAAAGAATATAAAAATCCTTAGCATAAATGTTAAGCGTACGTTTTTCAAGTTATAAATCATTGCAAAATTATGTCTTTAAAGTTTTTCACAAAGGTTATGATGTAATTTTCCAGTCGACAATTATATAATAAAAATAATTTTTATAATCTAGTATTATCTTTTTCTTTATGGTTTGCTTAAAATAGTTATCCCAATTGTAAAGGTATAGTTTCCGTTTGTTTATCCGGTTATCGAAATGTTACAAATTAACAATCTTTAATTTATATAATTTAATCATTTTTTAATCAATCCGTGTTGCAATCTACTCGTGTGATCAATATATATAATTCGGCGAGACTAAATAATATATGACACATTTATTTAACCATTAACCACCATTTAATCCGATTTTATAATTTATAAAGTCTCGTGTTATATTTATTAGTCAAGTGTATAAACGAAACGAACCCTTGTTGTTTCGCTAAACCAACCGCTCCAACTACATAACCAAACAAACACCCCCTCATGTTGTTTTCTGCCCAACCAAACGCCCCTGTTGGCGCTAACAACCAAACCAAACACACCCTTTATGCATAAACCCAGATCCAAACGCCCTTGTGGCTGTTTTTATTTAAAACAAACGCACCATGGCTGTTTCGCAGCCAACCCAAACGCACCATAACGGCTGAACCAAACAGCCCTATATGGGCTGTTCCCAGAAACAAACACCCCTTTGGGGCTTTACCCACAGAACCAAACACCCCTTGGCTGCTACACAGCCAGCCAAACGCCCCCTTTTGTTGCAAACTAAACCGCACCTGATGGTGATAGGACCAACCTGACGCACCCCATGGCTGGTGGTTTGTAAAACCAACCGCACCCTCGTGGTGCTGCCATTAAACCCAACGCACCCTTGGGGTGGCTATGAACATCAAACACACCCGGACTGTTAAACATCAACCTGACCGACGCATCGGTGGTGCGTACCACCAAGCCGAACACCCGGTGTTTGACAGCTTTGACGACTCCCTAGGTGGCAGGGCTCGCCGTAAACCAAATCGCACCCGATGTGTGGTGGTCACAGCCGAACGCCAACCCCTTATTGGTGAAAAACAATAAACCAAAAACCTCATCCGGTGTTATAAGACCAAAAACACACCCACTTTTGGGTGGCTGTCGACAATAAAACGCACCCTTTGCGTGCTTTTATACAACCAACCCTGACGCACATCGTAGGGGCTGTCACACAACAAACCAACGCACCCTCGGTGCTAAGTCAAACCAAACGCACCCCTGGATGCGGATGTCGTGATGATGTGGTGGTATTCTTCCTAATGAATGTTGGGGGTATATTTTCATCTATTATGATGACGTAGATGGTGTATGACGATGTGGTGGCAGTGGCGCGTAGGCGAGTGGGGTGGTGTTCGGGTAGATCAGAGTGGGGGAGTATACTTTGGTCTACGCCGGAAACACTCGCCGGAAAAGTTTTACGGAGGGTGGTGAACGGTGGCGGCGGACGGTGGTGGGAGGTCGCCGGATATTGAGGGAGAGAGAGGAGGGAGATGAGTATATAAATGTGTGTTTTTATAAAAGATGGAAATGAAATGATATATATGAATTTTATATATATATAAAACTTTAATATTAAAATGTAATATGTTTAATAGTTGAGGGTTTGTTTTGTAAATATTTTACAGGGACCAAAAGTGAAAGTTTTAGGAAACTTTTATAATATATTGGTTCGGGACTCATTTGTCGGCCTTAATGAATGCATTCAACGCACGGAAACTTGCGCATGTTGTTCAAATTATTTTCCGATAAAAATGAGTATTCGCTTGATAATATTTCATAAATATTTTATAACATTTAATAAAATATCTGTTATTTATTTTGCGAACCGGTTTTGCCTCGTCCGAAATAAAAATGGATTTAAGCTAAGTATTCCACGTTAATCAACAACGGTTCTTAATTAAAAATGATGATAATTTATTTAATATTTTTATTAAATATTTACTGATAATTAAAATAAATTTAATTATTTTTTGAGTTTTGTGTCCGCGTTGTATTTGTCCGTATAATCTTTGCGGTGTTGTTTTAGCCCTTTTCGGCTCGTTTTCTAGGTTTCGGGCAAAACTGAAAAGTTGTCAGGAATGTCTTTCACATCAAATTTAGCTTTAGAGTCCGAGTGTGAAAATGTGATTTAGATGATCGTTCTTATAGTCCAAGCCAGACCCTAAAGTTCAAATATTGAAATCGTTTTTCGAAATTTCGAAAATTCTGGATGTTACAGTACCTCCCCATAAAGAAAATCTTGTCACAAGATAAATTTGTGTTATTAAGATTGTGTGACTAAAGGAAATACTTAAGGTTTAATAAACTTGTTCTAAAACAATGACGATGATAACTTTATTCAGCAATTTCGGTGTTTCTACCCTTCCATTTTTACAAAATTTTGGCTAGGTTGTACAGGTTATTCAATCCCATCAAATGAGTATTCCTCAAAATATATTCATTACAGATCTTATGACTGATATAACCGCGTTATAGGGAAAGTCTCGTTATAGTGAAAACCTCAAGAAGAAGGTGTTGTCGCGTGAGTATGTTTGTATAAGTTTCTAAATGGTCCGAGGGACAGGTGTCTCGTTTCTAATATCTGTGTAATTGTTCGATGGTTCACATCAACGTGAATTATGTATGTAGTACCCAACGGTACTTAGGCAGTACCGAGGATGTATCGCGACCTAGTCTTCCTACTAGCGGCTCGAAATGGAATAGTCAACTATCTGTTTCGTCGATAGGGTTTATCTCGTTTAAGGGGAGTTGCATTACCTATTGGATAAAGTTGTATCAGTCGGGACCGCTCCAGGACCCAACAGCAGCGACCATAACGTCAATACTATAACAAATGATGATGGGATGTCGAGAACGAGGACATTTCGAGAAAACAATATTCCCAGAATAAAGTTCAATAAATGAGAGGAGCTCGCGAGAGAGCTTATGCGATAGACGGCGGATTATGGTACTCAGTCGTTAGTTCGATGAATCAGCTCCATTAGCTCAAGTGTGTAACAAGTCTGTTAGTTCCACGAACAGTTCGTGATCGCGAGGATTAGCAACGGCAAAAGTAATAACTTAAGAATGTGATAAGGCTAGAAATAATTAAAAATTTAAAAAATATATAATGTTATAAAAAATTATAAACTACTATTGAGGCCTTAAGATTTTGCTGAGTAGTAAGACACGATTTGTGTCTCTAGTCCCTTATAACGAATTCCGGTGATTACCGAGTTCATGTTCTTACTCGTCTCATACCGGATACCATTAAGCCCACTCATTTATAATTTCTTATTTACATAAAGAAGCGTCCAAATTTATGTAAGTAAGAAATGATAAACTTATGGTTCGGTGATTTACAACTTATTTATTTAAATGAAGAGGCGTCCCAATCCTTTTAAATAAACAGACCATAAATCTTACTACTTAGATCAATTAACGATGCAATAAGAGTACCACAACATAACTTTCAAGGTGATGGATGACATGACGATGCATGTGCTCTAATGAGTATGGGACGAGTGTTCCAAACTCGTCTTCGGAGACAGGGAGTAAAACTACCCAAAAATATCAACCTAGGGTTCAAGATAGGTAATGAGTACCCGGTTAGAGTAAACAAGGTAATGAGTCTCGATGAACCAGTCAACATAGAAATTATCATATAAATCCTCCTATTACAAGTCCCGCCTATACAAGACTTGTAATACTTAGATTTATACATAATCCCATGTAAACAGAACTGTGACGGTTTGTTTACAATAGCAAATGATCATTTCAATCCTTCATATTACTAGTCCCGCCATACATGACTTGTTATACTTAGATTAATACATAATGTACATGTAAACAAAATTATGTCGGTCTTCGTGTTAATACAATATAGTATAAGCTATGAGAAAAAATAATATCCTTAGAGACCATTGTTTAATCACAATGTTGAGAACGAAATGAGACATTGTTGTGAAATCACAACGTCTAAGAAGTAAGATGAGGACCATTGTATAATAACAATGTCTGAGGTATAATAGGACACATTGTGCAACTCCACAATGTCTTAAGGAAAATGCTATGGTATTTTTATAAATTACTCTTATTTAAAGTAAACGTGCGATATACGCAAAAGATGTAAGACATTTTTATTACTTATATGTATGTAACATAAGCAATAATGCATACACGGTATCTGCTTATGTGCTTACATTACGTGTGCATTAAGTGCTTATGTGAAACATACATATTATGTAATATATATGCTTACATCTTTGCGGTATATCGCACGTTTATTTATATAAGAGTAATTTTATAAAAATACCATAGCATTTTTTAAGACATTGTGAGTTGCACAATGCGTCTCAATTATACTCAGTCATTGTGAGTTATACAATGGTATCACTTTACTTCGTAGTCGTTTGGGTGTCGCTCAATGGTATCATTTCGTTCTCAGACATTGTGAGTTAACCATTGGGTCTCTAAGGATATTATTTTTCTTCCATAGCTTTTTATACTATCTTGTATTACTCGATGGACCGTCATAATTTGTTTACAAGGACATTATGTAGAATCTAAGTATTAAAAGTCTATGTATGGCGGGATTGTAATATGAGGGATTGATATGATAATTGCTATGTTAACAAAACCCGTCACAATTCTGTTTACATGGGATTATGTATGAATCTAAGTATTACAAGTCTTGTATGGGCGGGGAGGGAATTTAATAGGAGGATTTTATATGATAATTGCTATGGTTGACTGGTTTACTTCGAGACTCTTTACCTGGTTTACTCTAACCGCGGTGGTACTAATTAACTTTATTGAAACCTAGGTTGATATTTTTGGTGTAGTTTTACTCTTGTCTCCGAAGGAAGAGTTTGGAACACTTGTCCCATACTCATTTGAAGCACAGCATCGTATGTTCATCCTTCACCTTGAAACGTTATCGTGGGTACGCGTTAGTATTGCATCGGGAATTATTAGTAGGATGATTTATGTAGTCTGTTTATTTGAAAGGACTGGGAACCTCTTATTTAATAATAAGTTGTAATCACGATCAATAAGTTTATCAGTTCTTACTTACATACATTTGGACGCTTCTTTATGTAAATAAGAATTAATAAATTGATGTGGCTTAATGGTTTTCCGGTATGAGCTCGAGTAAGAAATGAAACTCGGTAATCACCGAAATTCGTTTAAGGGATCTAGAGAAACAAATCGTGTTTTACTACTCAGCAAAAATCTTAAGCCTCCAATTGGTAGCTACCTATCACATTCTTAAGTTATTACTTTTGAAGTTGCTAATCCTAGCAGATCACGAAAACTGTTCGTGGAACTTATAGACTTTGTTACACATTGAGCTAATGGAGCTGATTCATCACGCTAACTACTGAGTTACTCATAAATCCGCCGTTCTATAGCTTAAGCTCTCTAGCAGACTCCTATCATTTATTGAACTTTATTCTGGGAATATTGTTTTCTCGATTTTGTCCTCGTTCTCGGAACATCATCATCATTTGTTAAGTATGATGTTATGGAGTACGCGATGTTGGGCCCTGGAGCGGTCACGACTGATCACAACTTATCCAATAGGTTATGCTCTCACCTTTTAACGAGATATACACCTATCGGACGAAACCAGATGTTGGGAACTATTCATTTCGAGCCGTAGTAGGAAGACTTAGGTCGCAGATGATACATCCTTGTAATCGCCAAAGTAAGTTGGGTACTTACATTAATATGTACACAGTTGGATGTGAACCAATGAACATTCTACAGATAGTTGAAACGAGACTCCGTCCTCGGACATTTTGGAAATTATACAAACATACTCACTGCGACTACACCTTCTTCTTGGGTTTTCAAACCCCTATAATGAGACTTTCCCTATAACGCGGTTATACCAGTCATAAGATCTGTAATGATATATTTTGAGATACTCATTTTGATGGATTGAATATCCTGGACAAACCTAGCCAAAATTTTTGGTAAAAATTGAGAAGGGTAGAAACACCGAAATTGCTGAATAAAGTTATCAGCGTCTTGTTTAGAACAAGTTTATTAAACCTTAAGTATTTCCTTAGTCACACAATCGGATAACACAAATTTAATCTTGGACGCAGATTTCCTTTAAGGGGTAGGTACTTAACATACGAGAATTTTCGAAATTTCGAATAACGATTTCAATCTTTGACTTTTAGGGTCTGGCTTGACTTATAAGAACGATCATCTAAATCACATTTTCACGACTCGGACTCTAAAGCAATTTGATGTGAAACGACATTCCTGACAACTTTTCAGTTTTGCCCGAAACCTAGAAACGAGCCGAAAAAGGGGCTAAAACAACACCGCAAAGTTTTTACGGACAACATACAACGCGGACACACAAAAATAATTAAATTTATTTTTAATTATCAGTATTTATTTAATAAAAATATTAAATAAATTATTCATCATTTTTAATTAGAAGCGGATGTAAAACGATATTTCGGACAACTTTTTAGTTTTTCCCGAGACTTGAAAACAAGCAGAAGAGGGCTAAAACAGCCCCGCAAAGTTTTGAAACTGCACGCAAGGTGTACCGACTCAAAAATAATTAAATCATATTTAATTATCAATTTTTATTAAATAAAAATATTTAATAAATTATTTATCATGATATTCGAAAACGTTTGTTAAAAACGTAATTATTCAAGTTACGGTTCATTTTACGAATAAAATTATCAGTGATACACAAATAAATAGTAGACATTTTAAATAAATGTTATGAAACAATTATGAAATAAAGTCAAGTAAATACTCGTTTTTATGGGAAAAATGGTTTGGAGAACAATGGCGCAAGTTTCGTATTTTGAAACATCCGTTAAGTCACTCAAACGAGTCCCGAACCGATAGTTATAAAAACTATATTAAAAAGTTACAAAATGAACCCTAGACTATTGGGTATTATCACTCCATATTATAAATTTTATTATATATATATATAATTTATATAACTCATTTCATTTTACAAATAATTAACACACACACATATTGCCACACCTCTCTTCTCCCAAAACTATCCGGCCACCGCCGGCCACCCCTAAGCCGCCGCCGCTTGCCGGCCACCGGAAAACTTTTCCGGTGACTTTTCCGGCCGAAACCAAAATCGTTCCTTGTCACCCGATCTACCCGATCCCCCATATCACTCGCCCTCACTCGCGCCATTTTCCCCTCCCCCTCTCTCCGGCTGTTGTCCCACGACAGCCCCGCCACGCCACCGTCATCATCACCACCATACATCATCATCGTCACCCCCACAGCATCGCCGCTGCCCCACCACCACCGAGCCACCAAGAGGGTGCGCCCGTTTCGTAGGTTGACAGCCAACAAGGGGTGTTTCGTTCGGTTTATATACATAACACCACCGAGGGGTGTTTTGTTCCGGTTGGCTCCGAATATGCACCAAGGGGGTGCGTTCGGTTACTGTTCACCGCACCAAAAGGGTGTGGTTGGGTTTTAAAATGAAAAGGGTGCGTCGGGTTTACTATACAACCACCCCTAGGGGTGCGTTTGGGGTGGCAGCCACCCATATAGGGTGCGTTCGGTGAATGGCTAGCCGAATAGGGTGTGTTTGGCTTAACAGCCCACCCACAAGGGGTGCGTTTGGCTGCTGTAAAACAGAAAAGGGTGTGTTTGGCTTAAATAGAAAACGTGAAGGGGTGTTTGTTTCTGGGTTATGACGCCGTTAGGGTGCGTTTGGTTTAACGAGAAAGCAATAAAGGTGCATTTGGTTGTTAGGAATCGCGCAAGAGGAGTGTTTGGTTTGGCAGATTTGCCAAACGGAAGTGTTTGGTTTAGCAAAGATCAACAAGGGTTCGTTTGGTTTATACACTTGGCAAATAAAAATAACATAAAGTTTTAATAAATATTAAAACCGGATATATATAATGGTGGCTAATCGGTTAAATAAATATGATAATTTTATTTTGGTTTAGTTTAGATATATATAAAAATATAGATAAATATTTTAAACATGAGGATATTACAACACGTTTTATTTGGAAAGTGAAAAAACATTAAGTTTTACGAATATAGAAAACGTTGAGTTTTGCGTATATGGGAAACGATTTATAAACGGAAATGTCATGGTGAAATTTATATAAATTTTTATATTTAGTATTGTTTTACTAAAGTTTCTATTATTTTAGAAACCGATAAAAGGGACTAAATTATATTTTAAAGATATAATAATTTGTATTATACAATAACCGGATAAACGAACGAAAACTATACTTTTACAATGAGATAACTATATTAGACACGACTCGACGAGGAAACGAAATATGAATTTATAAAATATTATTTATATTTTATAATTGTCAGCTAGAAGATAACATAATAATTGTTGTAAAAGCTTTATAAACATCGTTTAACTTAATTGGTAATCTTAAAACGTACGATTACGTTTATACAAGAACTTTTTATTTAATTAAGTGGTGATTTCAGAAAACGAGTCAAACTAATTGGTTTAATTATTTTACTCACACTTATTATATAATACTTGCAAAGCATTATATACGTCACATTAATCTTCGGATTGTTTGTAATTGTTATATAACTCACGGTACGAGTTATATAAGGGTTTATTTTTATATGTAATATATAAGGAATATATTACACACGTTGCGTTACTTTTCGATTTATTTTATTTAACCAACCACCAAACTATTACAACTTTAAATCTAAATTTTTATCAACGTGTCGCGTTGACGTAACCATTCATCGGGAAAAAAACTATTAGGTGGTGGTGTAACTATATAACATGTGATGTTTTATTTACATAAAGTACATTATACTCATGCGGCCTATAAATAATTAGGTTGCATTTGGATTGCCGAGACGATTCACTTATTTGATTTAGATAATCAATCATACACTTACGGTGAGTTTATAGCCCCTCTTTCACTTGTTTTACATTTACTCTACAAATCTCGGGGGAGAATACATGCTCGATACAACTTGTTTACGTGTTCGTTTACAATATCTTTTACATACTATTCTACACACTTGGTTTACATACTTGATTTTGCAATTCATTACAAACATAATTACATGGTTGATTACAAACTTGGTTTCATACTTTGTCACATACTCATTTGCATACACGTTTACGAAATTGTTTACATACTCATTACAATTCAATTACTTGATTTATATCACACTCTTTCTACTTATGGATTTAAGTACTTAAAGCTGTTTATGAATACAATGGTTATTTTATTGGATACAAGTGTTTTCAGTTATCATCTCCTATTTACATGTGCATAAGTAGCTAAACCCACCATTGCCCATTATCATGAACCGTCAATTGCTTGACTGACCGTATGGGTTAAGTAAGCGCGAGTGTATACATAGATCTATTTGGGATTAACATCCCTGTTCGGGTGAGTAGCTCTCACTAGTTTCGACCGTACTGAAACACGAATGCATACATGTCGGAACATTTTGGATGTTACGGGTTTGAACATCTACACGGGCCTTTATTTGCATTAAATTGCATACATAGATGTCGAGCTTCGGTGTCATGAGCTTAGCGCAACAGTAAATATTATTTATGTGGTACTGTATCTGTTATAGTAGACCCATACATTTTGGAAAATCAACGATATCACTGTCCATACTACTTATTGAACATTACTAATTTCTGAACACTTTTCATTATATTGCGGCGAAGCAATAAACACTAAACTCTTTTGGTTCTACATTTACTCTTACACTTTTGGCGATTATTATAAGGATTGAAATGGTCATACATACTTTATAAATCTTTGGATTCCAACATTTACATTTATACTTACAAAACTCTATGAACTCACCAACTTTAATGTTGACACTTTTAAGCATGTTTTTCTCAGGTGAATTAGATGCTTGGCTTACTTGATGTGCATTGGAGTCTAAATTGACAAGATTTCATTCATGGATTTCTTCTTATATACAAATGGTCAAATCTCGTTGTATTGTTTTCAAGCTTTTCATTGTGATGCAATTATGGGACAAATGTTATATCAATTTTTAAGAAAATCAACGAGATTACTTTTCAAACGACACATTAGAGGTCGTTCTCCTGTATCTTGTGCTGTTGTATTATGAAGTAACGCTCCTGGACATATTTCCGCTGCGACCCATTTTTGGGGGTGTTACAGGTTTAGTCGCTTTTTTCACGGGTTTGTTTGGAGGACTGCTGCAATAAAATCATGTTACTATGAATGCGTACCCGTCTAGTAATCAATGACACATGTATAGTAACTTGCTATATTTAGCAATTGTCTTATACACATTTTAGCTTAGTAGCTTCTATGAGCTAAATAAACCCATAGAAACAAAGAAAGAGGTGTTTTTTTAAGAGTTTATTAAGCAATTAAGTTCAAAATCATAAATAATTTAAACTATGTTAATCCAAACACCCCCATGATGCAATAAGTCAGAACTTGTCTGTTTAAAGCAGTCATTTTAAGAGACAGGATTAGGATTAAACAAGTTTAGTGCTGGGTGGCATGTCTACTTATGCTCTATAATTATTATTGATAACTATTACGTTATTTCCATCAAAAGAAAAAGAGCCTTTAGTGATCACTTTCATGACCACTATTATCACTCACAGATATAGTCACCAATGTATTATGGTCATTGGCAAGAGAAATATCTTAATATTTGGTCTCTAATAAAAATAGTGACGGAGCTGTTGTGACGAAAAGTGACCACCTAGGTTTTGATCACTAATTAAACACTAATAGTGACCGATTTGTTACTCATACTTACGATACTCGTTTTGTCACTAAATCCAGATTTTCTTATAGTGTTTTAATTTAAAAAGTTTTATGATGGTAACACTATAATGTAAGTATTTAAGCAAAGTAATTCTACATTTATGTATAGAGTAATGTAGTTTGTTTGTTAGGTGATATAGAAATCAAACTAAACTGATATATAATGAAAAGTGATATAAGTTGAGTAAGAAAATTTTAAATAATCAAGTTGTAAAATATTTTGTGAATTCTTTACTACTGCATGTTATTTCGTCACATATTCTCTATTAAAAATATTTTATCTTTACTTTTTATTGCTATGAAAATTAATTATCTTGTAGCATTTGAACTATTGTCATACGTTTTTCTTTCATTTTTTTTTTGAATTTCATTTTCTTCACAAGTTGTGTAACACACATTTGACATGGTCATTGCCACTTGACACTGACTATAACTTAACTGATGTGTGGAATTTACACATTAGTCGAAATCGTAGGCCTCAACCTTAAATACAAGGTCGTCGTCACTTGAAATTGACTATTAGTGTTATTTACTTGTTGCATTAGATAACAACTAAATATGCAATTTTATGCATTGTTATTTACTGGTAAAACTTCTTTTTTACTTCATTTTACTTTTGATAACACAAGGTTATGAGCATTAAATAAACCCATTTGTTTCTTTAAGTAATGTTATTTCTATGTAAAACAATGATAAATATCACAAATTTAAGAAAATATTAACATCAACTGACATGTAAATATGAAAATTTTAATTCATTAAATGCTTCTAAACTTATGCAACATAAATTAGAAAAACCCTTATACATAATAGACACTAACAATAAGAGCTATGATCCATCTTGAACGTGTCCAACACTTTAGTGTAAGAAAGAAATTATTATAAAGTCTTTTTAGCCCATTTGATGGTTAATCTAACAGTTATAGAATTGGGAGTCTTTGAAGACTAGACAAATCAGAGGTTATTAATTTACGTCTTAGTCTCCAAAAAAAAAATGTGGTACACATTTAATGTCACGTTATGGAAAATTGGAACAATCATCATTTGGTCTAGTAGAAAGACGCTTAACATTCTCACAAAAAGTTAAGTCTTGAAACCCATTAAGTACGCATTTGAGGTTGGAATATGGTTGCTTATAAGGTTCTATTAAGCATCAATGGGATGGGTGACGCCTCTTGAGAGTAAGGTTGTATTCCCATGCTAGGTAAGGCCGGTTGTTCATGACCGCCATGCACCCTTTCGAGCCACAATGCTTATTTGCGTAAAACAAGCTGTGGCACCCTTTCGAGCCACAATGAATCTTCCATGATTAATTTGTTTAACATCTTCCATGCATTTTACGCTTGCAATAAATAGAGCCATGTTATACCTTGAAATATATATCCTCAACCAAAACATAAAGATATTCCATATACAATGGCATCTAGAGTTACCAGCTTTGTGTGTGTCATATTCTTTCTCATTCTCACTATTCATATTTTCCAGGTGCACCTAGATGGCCCGTGGGTAAAACCGACCTCACCTATGCCTTCGACTCAAATTTTCCAGATTCATTTGTGCAACTTGTTGTTAGCGACTTTGACGAATGGGCTTCTGGTTCCGGCTACTTCACATTTTCTAGGTTGCTGATATTGGGACTTCGGATTTGAAGATTTGTTTCCAAAAAATGAACCATGGCGACGGAGCAGACTTTGATGGTCCTCTTGGTACATTAGCGCATGCTTTTTCGCCACCAGATGGAAGGTTACATTTTGATGTGGATGAGACCTGGTCTCTTGGACCGGGGCCAGTTCCTAATGTTATTGATTTTAAGAGCGTGGCGGCTTCATATTTTTAATGAAATAGGACATCTAGTTGGTTGCACCATAGCCATATCAAGACGTGTATGTGGGAATCTCTCCCTCTTGGAAGGTAAAAGAGAATTGACCTCGGATGATACCTCAAGGAATCAAAGCTCTTTTATGAGTTAACATAATTATTATAATCATCTCAAGAATTATCATTTAGTATGTCTGCATGCATGCATGCATCTTACGTACGCACCACCTATATATATGTTTTTTTCCTTTTTTTGAAGATTACCTGTATGTTTTAAATCCTAAATTATTCTGTGGTATGTTTTGGGCTGTTAATTATGACAGTATATGCATTTGTAATCGATTCAAACATATGAAATAAAATTAATAATGGCTTTTTTCGGTTTAATTTTATTCCGTTTTTCATCGGTTTCGATTCATTTTCAATTATATCGGATCGTTGCTGATTTGATACCGCAAACTTGTTTCATGTCAGACGATGATATTCTTATTTATTGTTTTGTTAATCTAACCTAATAATATTATCCCAAATTTTTCACAAACTTATAGATGAAACACACATAGATGCAATCCAAACACACATATTATGGTTATTGTCGGAATACATATTGTTAAATAAACACAAATACATGTCAAGCACTCACATCAATGTGAAGAAAAAAATATTACAAATTCACCCACAAAATGAATAAAAGCTTATAAATTTGATTTATTTAGTTACTTAGTTATATTATACTAGACATATAGTTTTATATAAATGAATCGGGTTGGTTCGATATAAGGGTTCAGTTTTAGGCAAAAAGCAAACCGAACAAGAAAAATTTTTGGTTTCAAAACGAGAATTCTCGAAACGTTCTATTAATTTGAAATATAATTTTCATTACCACAGTAGTTGTTCTTTATTATTTATTAATCTATCTTAATTGATTTAGCTTAGTGTCTCGAAGGCACTCACTAGACAAACCTTTTTAACCATTGGTTTTATGTTTTAGTAAGTTATATCTGTTTTGTTTTTTTCGGTTTAATAGTTGTTTCGATGTCTTACTCCCTCTAATAAGTTCCATGATAACTGACATTGTTATCTTATGATTACGGAACTCTTCTCGAACTATGTTTAAATACAGAACACATAAATTTAAACTATGTATGGACAAGTATTTTGAATGTGGTTTTTTGATTAAGAAGACTTTTTATAATTAATTACCATCAATAATTTCAAAGTTTCAATCACAAACTATATATGTAAGCCATATATTATCCAACTTTCTTTATTATTATCTTACCATATAAGGGAGGAATTTTTTTTAATAATGAATAATGTTTAATCCTCAAATACCCCTTTAAAACTTAAATTTCATTATTTGTTTATTTTCTCACGTAAAAGTTCAAACATTGTTGCTTTAAAACCGTTTTTAAACCCCGTATCATATATATGACAAGTATTTGAAATAGTTACCTTATAAACGTTTCTAAAAATAATACCCACAAAAAAGTTCAAAAATATGCATCAACTTATGACAACTTTTTTTAATATAGTTATTAAAAAAAAAGCTCGTACGTTTACATTATGAAAAATTGGAAAATAGGGGCATGACTTGTTTGACAGGTCACTTTTAACATGAAAAATACAATATACTACTTTTGTTTGATTCTTTCAAGTTGCACTTATTCCCATACTACGAAAGTGTAGTTTCGACAGACTTGAATCATCAATTAAAGCTTCTTATTATTTTAATATGAAGTAGACACATATTACATATAGAATATATTTCTACACTAGACGTGCAAATATATTTTTACCCTATATAGGAGATGATCAGTAGAGAATATAGATCGAGCATGCATGCTTGATCGTTATATGGTTTTATTAAGCATCTATCACTATTACAGGTCTATAGCAACAACTTTTTTAGTCGGAAATCCGTTAGGTGTTTCCGACAGATTTGTGACGGAAACTGATATTATCACCATCAATCACCATCATTCAGTAGAGAGATAAACGCCACTTCCGATCCATTCGTCTACATAAGAAAGAAATTCACTAAAGAAAAAAGACAGTCATTCCCGCAAGAAGACCACGGTTCTAGAACTTCAAAAATTATACCATAGTAATCTGCCCATTCTCCGTAGAGCTCATAGTCCTCTCCATAATAGCCTTGAAACCCCACCATAATATCAACATTAAAGAGGTTACATTCACCAGTTCTAGGTCGCACAAAGATCTGTGTATACAGATAAGTGTCACCATACCAAATTCAATACACATTTATATATTGCTTTTTGTATGCGTGTGAGAAAGAAAAATATACACACCTGATTTCCAATTCTTCAGAGTGACACCAATCTACAAGTTTTATCATTTTTTTTCATCGTTCAAGTCCAACAACATGGCTTCTCAAGTTTTACTTTACGCAGTGGTTTATCGTTACCCTAACAAAACCCTAATACATTTGACCCATACACATACTGTCCCTAACCCATTTGTTATAGCCTTACCTGAACCATAGATTTTAAAGGGTATACGCATAGAGCATCCTTGCAACAAACTAAAACAAGTGAATCCATTGCATTATGTCTAGAATTTGTATTCTCGAGCTGAGAAAGATGTTCAATCTTTGGTTATGCATAAGCATTGTTAAACATATTAATCGGCACCAGCTATATCCTATAAGACTTTAGTTTTAGATACCTTTGACATAAAACATGTTGAACCGAAACAAGAATCGAAGTTTAAACAAACCTGTTCGCCAGATGTGGATCCCATGTGATGAGCAAACGCTGAACTTGAAACATTATACTGCATAGATATATCCAACACAAACTTATAAGAATGCTAATTCCGACTACGACCCATACAATGATGATATGTATGAAGACCGGGAAATTCTTGACAATAACATATAATTTAGATATCAAGTTACGAGGTTGTAAGAAGAAATAGATTACTTGAAATTAGTGAGTCATTTGTAGTCTAGTCATTTAGTGTACCTTCTTTTAAAGAAGTGAGTTGTCTATGTAACGGGCGAAGATGTGGGATTGACCCTCATTTATTGTACTTAATTGTTTTTTGGAGTAATAAATTTACCGGAAAAAACCCTTTACCCAAAAAAGAGATGGAAGGGAATGGTTTCTTGAAAGACACCTGATGAGCATGATATGAGATATGGGGGAGTTACGGGTTTAATGAAATCTATTCCTATCTAAACAACGTCTTGTATGACTTTCAAATTCATACCCCATTTCTATACCGTTCAAATAAACGCACCCCCAGATAAATCAATTTATAAATGTATATTCATTTTGTGGGTCCGTGTATCTGTAAAACTTTGTCTTCATATCTATGTGTGTGCTTGAATTGTGTGTTTATTTAACATTGCGTATTCGACAATAATCATATTGTGTGTGTTTAATTCATACGATTGTTTGTGTAGAAACTTGGGATAATGTTTATTAGGTTAGGTTAACAAAATACTACATTAAATAAGAATAACCAATTGTCTTACATAAAACAAGTTTGTTGGTGGAAATTATTGGCCACGTCTAGATATAACCGAAAAACCGAGTCAAAATTGATAAAAAGTAGTATAAAATTGAACCGATAAAAACCTTTATACCTTTATTGCATATCTTTGAATTTACTACAAATGCATGTATAATGTGATGATTAACTGCCGAAGACAACATCACACAATATTTTAGGATTGAAAACATATAAATGGTGGAGTTAATTGCATAAATGGTCCTTATGGTCTGCCGGGTTTAATGAAAATAGTCCCTATATTTTTTTTCTCGGATCCTCTCCCTGTGGTTTCGACCCGTATCGGGTTTGGTCCCTTGACCAATATTTCCGTTAGTTTGACCGTTAAATGCATGATTAAATGTTTACAATTATGGAATATCTTTTTTGTTTTGGTTGATATATGTTTCAATGTATTGCATGGCTCTATTTATAGGAAGCGTAAAATGCATGGAACACGTTAAGCTTCTTTAAACAAATTAAGGAAGATGCATGACAGTTTACTTTGAATCAAATGTTTCATTTCGTTTCTAGGAAAAAAATATAGTATGTTAAAAGAGGAAATATATAGTCAATGGCTGCAACTGCTAATTCGTGTTATTATGTTTAATATTAGTACACGACTTGTTCTACGCACAACGTTCCACAAAACAAAACATCGAAGGTTCCATAGACCTCAAGTCATGCATGGACTCTTTCTAGTTTTCCTGTGAGATGTATTTCGCATCACACATCGGATACCTTTTTCGAAGGCTCCCGATATAACTTCTCTCCTACTCGTCTTCTGTGTTATCTCTTACTGATGTGTTTGCTCAAATGAGATCCAGAAAATATGAAAACCAGAATGTGCCCATAATACACTTTTCCTTTTCGAGTTTTCGGTGGGACAGAAAAAAAATTGTGTCTCGAACACATTTCGTCTCTCCAAAACAAGACAACCTTGCAGACCAAATCAACTGGAATGTAGTTTAACCGTTAAAACCGCATAATGATCTCCATTTTAATAGAAACATAATCATAATGATTTCCATCGAAGCATTTAACTTTATACGTAACTTAAATTTGTACCAAGTTTTTTTACCACTATATGCTCTAAGGACATGTATTAATTTACATTTTGGCATAATAATGATCCAATATTGTTCTACGATACCCATGTTTTTGTTGGGTAGAGTGGAAACTACCCCACTAAAATATATTAATCACTCAAATTATAGATGTTATTCTTCTTTTAGTTGGATTGAGTGGCTTAAAAACCCTCATATTGTGTCTTTGTAATTTTCTAGCTCCTTGTTAGTTTTTTTCAATAAAATTTGTCCTTCAATGGAATGTGGCGGAAGTACCACATTAACCTCAAGCCAAAGCTCGAACTTCTACTAACCGTATGATATGCCACACGATTCTTACTTACTCATTACGTTCATAATAACCCCAATGGGGAAAAATCACCGAACATAGCACAAACTAAAAACACGAACCAACATTAAAATGTAAATATAGCATCGGACAGCTTCCAAACACGTAAGCTCCAAAGCTCCATTCGTCTTCTTCAAACGACACGAAAGCAGCTTAAGCCTCGCCGAATTCATAATACAATCGATCACTTGAGTCACCGTTCTTCTAACGTTCTTGAAAAGGTGAGAATTCCGCTCTTGCCATATGAAATATGCGGTCGCAGCAACCACTAGCTTAGCTATAATGCTCTTCAGAGTCTTTCTTTTGGCAAACAAAATAATATCATATAAAATATAGTCAATGGAATGACCTGAATTAGGCAAGCCAGTAAAGTCTTTCAAGTAACTCCAAACCTGTTGAGAAAACATACAATCGAAGAAAAGATGCTCGAGTAAATCTGGTTGAGACTCACATAACGAACACACCATGTTAACCGAACCAGCATGATCTCATGCTCTCAAATTATCTTGAGTCTTCAAACTTCTTTGAATAATCAGCCAAAGGTTGCAAGCATGGCGAGGAATACACGATGAAAACCAAATAGCATTATACCATAACCTTCCAAATAACTGAGGACGGTAGTACTCCACACCGTGTAGGAAGAAAACTTTTTAATCACCCCTAACTCGTTGCGGTAATCTAGAGAATATCAATAGAACCTGGAGTAACATTTGGAGAAGTAATTGTATTCAGCAAAGGATACTTAGTTAACCAGTTAATTGGCCAATTCAAATATCCATTGGACACCAAATCACGTACCTTAGTAGAATGGTTGAAACCTTCTCTAAAAATGTCATGTGAAGTACTAACATCAGCCAAGGGACTTTAGGGATACCAACGGTCATACCATATAGACGCAAGAGCTCCATCACCGATCCTATACCATACAAAATCCCTTATAAGTGGACAAAGTTGAAGGAGCTTTCTCCAACCCCACGTCATATTGCCCCGTAACGGAACATCCCAAAAGCTCCTACCATTTATTGAATCCCAAAACTCGGATCTAATGCCTTAGCTTGTAAGGTTATTGTCACCTTGGATAAATCCAAACTAACAATGAGAGAAACTTTGTTAAGATATTTCACCAAAGGTTATGGGATCTATACCTTTATGTGATTATGAAGAATAACAATGAAAAATATAATGGAACAGTGAAATGAATAGATCAAGAGTTACACAAAAATCTTTAATATTCTTGAATGTAAATAATACGAGTACTTAAACCTAGTAACACTAGGGTTTACACAATCCTGTAAAGCTATGTGAGAAATATATATCAGAGATGTGTTTTTTTCTACTCTAACCTTAAGGACTCCTATTATGCACAGGAGCCCTGTACGAGATAAGACCTAATGGACTCTCCTAAATACAAGTGATTTACACAAAATATATTCTAAATATAACAATAACGCGCATTTAACTTTGAGTAATCCTTATCCTTAGACAACAATGGAAAGCAAGGTTGTCAAAATCGTGACCCTGATCGTACGATCCTACGATCCCACACACAAAAAAAAACGATCAGGATCATAACAAGATCGCAATTCAAGTAAGATCGTATCAGGATCGTAGGATCGGATCGGATCGCGTAGGATCGTAGAATAGCCTTATTTTGTACTTTTGGGCTAATTTAGGCTAAGGTTTTATAATTTTTCATCAAGACAGGTTCATAGTTTTTGTATATCCATAATAGTTTTTAACGATTTGTAAAATGAAGTAGAAGCACGTATGTAGTTTTTTTTATCCAAATCATTCATTTATCGATTGAAACATGAATGAACTTTGTGCAAGTATGTATTATAATATATCTAATGTTCTATTACCATGGTACTTGAACATATAACTTTTTTCTTTTATCATCCATTTAGATTCGTTTATCATATAAGAGGGAATTACATATATACCCATTAAAATTTGAAAAATTAAATATTTCTCCAAAACACAAGTTATCAATGCATGATGTAAAATGCTATTAAAGAATGTTTGGATAAAAAATATAAATATTGAAGTGTTTTTAGGATATATGTAAATGCTCATCATATAAAATATTATATAAAAACATATAGAAATATAAAAAAATAACCTTATACAAAAATATATATATGTTTTCATAGGATCTTACGATCCCGATCCGATCCTACGATTACGATCTTGCAAAGCTGAAAACGATTCTAAGTAAGATCCCGATCCTGACAACCTTGGTGGAAAGACTTCAGCAGTGGAAAAACCTTCAAGCAGTGGAAACATACAATTTACTAGCAGTGGGAAAATACTCTAGCAGTGGGAATGATCCTTACTAACAGTGGGAATACCTTAGAACATTTATTATCAAACAAATCTCTTCCCTAAACTTTGATACTACTTCCTTCATTCAGTTTTTCTTCTTGAATAAAATGTTAACATTGGAGAGGATGCTTCCAAACATCTTGTCATCTTGGACTGTTTGCTATACTATATATTTTCCTTAGAAGTTCATTAGCCATTTCTGAATAATGGTCCACTTGTAGCTTGTTACATAGCATTACAGTTGTGAGTCCTTTTTTCAATGGATAGTCTTTCTCCACTAGCATAAAAATCTCATGTCCTCCTCTAGTAGATACATGATGAACACCACATATATCATAAAGCCTCCATTCCAAGGGATCATGCATATTATTTTTGAAAGCGACATAGTTGGTCTCTAGGATCTGGTTCATAGAGTCTCTTTAGCTCAACCCAAAGCTCCTTCTCTTTGTCCTCTGTAGGGTCTGTAGTGCTGAAAGTCTTCTTGACCAAACTCCAAAGCCTATCCAGATCCTCTCTATCAAATTTCTTTAGCATTTCTTCAAATATTTGATAAACTTCTGTATGATTCCCAACTCTGATAATTTTCCAATACTTTCTTTGTTCTTCAGAATAGATTTCCCAATCTATAATAGGATATTTCGCCTGTAGAGCTTCAATGTAAAATTCTTCTACAGGTACTATCTCCATCATCTTCTTAAGCTCTTCCTCAGATAGCTCTTTAGGTTCTTTAGTTTGTTGTTCTTGTGAGGGTTCTGAACCTGAAGCTTTAGCTGTCTTTAATTTCTTAGAGCTTTCCTGAATCAACTGAATTCCTGGTCTCTTAACTCTTTTACTTTCTAACTTGGAGTTCATAGGCATAAAATCTTGCATCTGTTTCCATACTGGAATGAATTTTTCTTCAATTTATTCAATGTCATTGCCTTGAGTCTTTACTCTTCATTCCGCATTGCTTCTTACTACTGACCATGTAGATTTTCTTCTTTCACATTTTGTAGATAGCTTGCTTTGTGAGCTTGATAACTTCTTGATTGAGCAAGGTTCCTTTGATACGCTAGTTCAGTTTATTAATCAATGCTAACCTTCTCATCATGGACATTTCAGCTTCTGCTTGTTCCTACTTACTCAAGTACTTATCGGTTAACCATCTCTTTTGCTCCTATCAAGTTTTGCAATCATCATTTCAAGTTCTTATTTTAGCTATGAATTCTGGCTATCACAGAGTCTCTCTCAGCTTGTTCTCTTATGATTTGATCTTCTTGTGCAAACTTGGCCTTTGATTTTCTAGCTAGCTGAGCACTTATTTGTTCTAGAACCTTTTCTTTACTAGGCTGTTTAGGTTCTGTCATTATCTTTTTTCCCTTATCCTCCTTGCTGATAGATGGTATGTTAACAGGTATGGGAGTGAAGATTTAATAATGATCCCTTTTGAAGCTCTTGTCTTTCTTGTATATGGTGTTGTAACACTGGCAGTGGTAAAAATTGCAGCAGTGGGAAAACTTCCACTAGCAGTGGCAACACCAGCAGGGGTAGAAGCTGTACCTCCACTCGATAGAACATTAGCAGCTCCCAAAGTGCTCAATACATTTGCCATCTCATATGTACTATCACTTCCTTTTTCAGTACTCTTTTCATTGTTGATCTCAGCATTTACAACTATCAAATCCTCCCCTTGATCTATCCCTCCCGTGTTTGGAGCATCCTCCTGAGCAAATCCTTCTCACGTCTTCTCATTATCCTCAAGAGTCTTGACTCTGTTCTTCAATTGAGTGATTTCTAGATCTTGACTCTGAATCCGTTGCTTCATAAGTAAGTGTTGCTGTTGCAAGTTGGTATACATATCCATCAATTCTTGAAGTTTTTGTTGTATACTGCCCTTTACTCATCAAGATAAGTAAACCTTGGTTGATGAATTCAGGGGGCATGGCAGAGGTCTTAGCAATGTTTTTCCCCTGTCCGACGGCATCTAAGTAGAGGAATAGGGAAAGCCTCCCCATGTATGTCATCTCTAGTTGGAGATGCAGTCTCATCTGCTCCAGGTGAAAGGACTTTAGACTGAGAAATCCGTATAGTCCCTCTAAACCTCTTAGGTGTGGAAATATCAGAATGAGATTGTGATGGAATCGTTGTGTCTGGTTGGATGGGTTCTGGAGAAGTGGTTTGATCTGCTTGATGTGTAGATTCATATTGAGCTGAGGGTGTGTGATGGGGCTCAGTTGGGTTTTCTGAGCCTTACCCTAGAGGAACTATCATGGATTACAAACAACTGGACAGTCTACCACAGAAAAACGTAGGACTGTTGACTCTCAGTGTTAGTAAACACTTTTTTGAGTGTGAAAGGGGCACATGTAAAATCTCATGTGTTTATGTTTGATAGCACCGAATTTACTCATTTTCAAAAGTTTTTCAATTAACTAGGGTACATAATAATTTTCCCTTACTTTTTTTACTTCCTCGGCCATACATCCAAAAATCATTTTTTGAGAAAATTATGAATCTGGTTGTGTGGCTTAGAACAACAAGTGCACGTGGCATTATTACTACATATTACTCATTGAAACCAGTACTCTTTTGGGACTTAGGGACACTGCATAATTGGTATCGTATGGAGAGAAACTTCCATGTTGAGAAAATTAGACTTTTGAAAAGAATATCTCTTAGGTTTGTTAATATATATAGCTCCATCAGTTGAAAGGTTTTCAAAAGGCTCTTGTCAGGCAAAAGAGCAATACCTTCCTCATCATTTTTAGTTTGAGATGCCTCCTAATTGATGATTCAGAGACAGTCCTTTGCTTTCCATTAACTTTAGCAATAATATTTGTTTCTCCATCCACTGTTTCGACCCTTGTAGTGGACCAAAACTGTCGAATGTGTGAAACATAGACAGTCTGGGATCTTACCATCAAAAGCATACATTATGTTGAGGGCTTCAAGGAAGATCCACTATTCTGGTGAAATCAGCATTGTGGCTCTGTTTTTCCAAAATACACCACGTTGTGTTAATCACCATAAGCAAGCTTTGCCATTGATAAATTGATGGTTTAGGGTGCTGGGTAAAATATAATTAGATGAGTTGGTACTGTGGGCGACTACAATTGAGATTTTTTATTACAAATTGTATGTTTAGATTACGAGTCGAATCAAGATAATTGAAATTTTAATTGAGGAATCTAGTAAATAATATCCGAACTTATCTGTAACACCAATATAATTACCTTTTATAGCGAAGAAAGCGGCCAAAATATCTCAACGGATATATTAAAAAATTTTAGTCCAACAGTACCAACGGCTATATTGTTAGTGGGAAAAATTAGTCTAACAGTGGAAACGAAGCCTAACAGTGGAAACGAGTTGGTCAAACAGTGGGAAATATTCCTAAGGGTAATAACTTATCATCAATAATCAAAAGTAAGCCTACCTTATCAATACACACACTTGCATAAGCAAGAATAGACTATGCATGAATTATGAGTCCTTTGCTCGCTAATATCTGACCCAATGAAGAAAATTAATTCACTATATTCAACCATTTTAGTATCCCGTGTTTAACCCATGTGTAAAGTTCCCTGTGCACCACCTAACCAAATTCAATAATAGGTCGAAATGTCTTGGCAGTATAAGGCCCTTCTCAATAAGTACAACACCCAAATATCTCTGCAAATCATCATTCATAATAAGACCGCTTAGTTAAGACATGAAGGTGACTCTTGGAGAACATTTTAGTGTAGAACTCCATGAATAAAGACTCATACTACAGTGCCTCGAAGTTAAGGACTCAGGAGAGTAATTCAAATAGCCTTCATTGTCAAGAACCTTCACTCACCAGTGGGACAGTCTAAGACTGGCCATGTGTATTCTATGAATACCCTAATCTTAGAGGTTCCTTTACCCCAACCCAAGACATTCAGAATCAGTGAACAGAACACTATTTTTGTTATCGCAAATTTGAGACACGCTAAACAGATTATATTTTAGTTCTTTCACAAAATAAACATTCTCAAACTCAAGTTTACCTGTCTTAATTGTACCTTTACCAGTAATCATTCCTCATCCATGTCCAAATGACACATATCCTCCATTATAAGGCTCATTACTCAGACCAGATAGGATATTGTACCAGTCATGTTGCTCTAGAGCACAACACTGTCGCATTATTCCCTTTATCGTCATGATTTTCTTGTGCATGCCCTGCACAATAAAAGGAAAAAGTGTTAATTTTCTTTAGGGACCCAAGCCATCACTGACTTGGGCCTGCCTTGTGTATCAATGTATTTGTATTTCTTGAAGATCACTGATACACCATTGAGATTTGAACCTTGATCAGTGATTGTTCTAGGTTTCCTAAATTACAACAAGCTGAGCCTTAACAGCTTTTCCCCTGTTTCCCTTATCAGCAGCAACTGTTGGGCCTAATTACAGTGGGAACTTTTAGGCAACAGTAGAAATTTTGTTCTAACAGTTGGTACCCAAACTTTATTTTTAACTGCTGTTTTTCTTACAAAGGGTCTTTTTACATGTGAATGTGTTGGTTTAACAAGAGATGTCATTTTTGAATGAGCACAATTCAATGTTGGTTTAGATGGGTATTTCATGTTGTCATGGTCATGGTTTATCTTGAGCGGTTTTCCCCTTTTTATTCCATTCACAGTACTATGTTTGTTTGCAGTCAAACTTCAAATTTGTTCAAAAGCTACCTACAATAGTAAATGCTTTATTATGCTCACAAAAGTCATTTCTTCTAGCTGTTGGGATCTTTGATTGTTCCAATTCCTTGGTTCCCTCTGGGATGATTTTTTTATTTTGTTATATGATTCTTTCTTTCTACTATTTCCTGGTGACTGATTCATCGTTACTAGTTCAATGTAGGTCTATCTTTTTTTTAGGTGGCTATTCAATTTCACTTTCATATCAGAATCCCAAATCTCAATGAACTGGTGCCCAAAATTGTTAGACTAACTTTAGGGTTTCTGTGAGGTGTTCATGTACTCTCTTCTCCCCCTCCTTTTTTTTATGCATACTTTCATAGTTGGTTTCCCCCTCCCCCCCCCACCCCCCCCAAAATCAAAACATTAATCAACTCTTTAGTGGACACTAGACAACAGTTTCTTTTACCAAACAGTAATTCATACGTTTGATACAACTTATCGATGTCCTCCTTGTTCAATGGAAGAGGCACTAATCCAATCTTTTTGACACATGTACATCTTGGCTGTTATGGCCTACCTGATAATCACTAAAAAGTTCCTGCAAACAAAACTCTAGGTTAAACCCGTCCAAAGATAAATCATTCTTGTAGGACGAAGGTTAGACTGTGGCGATAGCTAGAGAATGGTGCACAACGCACACGTTGTACGTCATTAATACTTCAGACCCCTTCTTATCTTTAATCTAGTCTTTGATTCCTCCAATGAGACTGTCTCAGATTTTTGAAGTATTTTCAAATTTTTCTATTTTAAATCTATTGATTTCTTTCCCAGCGCTTTTCCTTTCTTTATTCTCATCTATGTCTGATCCTGAGATTTCTTTCCAAATGTTTTATGTAGTCTCCTAAAGCTCTAGAAATCTTGTCTTCAATGACTCTAATTTTCTTTACAAATTGTTAATTTTTATTTTTTTTAATATTCGCAACAAGTCTATCCTCAATTGTGATAAAACTTCTTTTGTAGTTTATTAATGTCTCTCTGTGTTAACATAAAGAACAGAGAGAGGTGTCACTAATTTGGCTTCTCTTTAGACTTGATAATGTGTATTGTTGAAGGTTTTTCTGTGTTTTTTCCTACAAACTATTATTAGGAATAGAAATGAATCATCATTATACCTCCCATTTATCTAGAACTTCGGAGCTAGAGTTTTGGCCATAGAGCATAATATTATGTTGGAGCTTCTTTCATTAAAAAAAGATATACACACGTAGCATGTTTTCCATCTTCCTAGCCTATATAACGATTCTAAATACCTCTAATGCGCATTCAATGGCGTTTTTACTCATTGGCCTTAGGAGCTAGTTCTGGTTACTGCCTCACCCTAGGATCCTTCCTTGTAGATTATTTCTTTTTCTTGATCATAATCCATTGGGGTGTATTGATTTGCGCACTTTCTCTAGCAGAATGGCATTCTTATGCGCAATTAAAGCATTCAGACTCCGCTTTGTTTGTCAAACCTAGC
The DNA here is from genome assembly GCA_026074375.1 of Tanacetum coccineum. Taxonomy (NCBI): domain Eukaryota; kingdom Viridiplantae; phylum Streptophyta; class Magnoliopsida; order Asterales; family Asteraceae; genus Tanacetum; species Tanacetum coccineum. The sequence goes on from BQNB010012445.1 coordinate 64,937, forward strand.
TACATTCAGATCCGTTGAATGTAAGAATTTACTTTTTTACAGATCTTCTTACTTAAAACTTATCAGTCTCATGCTTAGCAGAGCCAAGTTTCACTTTATGCTCCATCTTCTTCAATATCATCACTCATCAATTGACGTGATGTCCTTATATTTATTGGAGAACCATTTGGACTTTACGCTGAACTCTGAAGTAGCCTTTTATGATATGCACAAACAGCTTTCCCATAGCTAAGATTGGTAGCGAGCAACATCAGTAGTGTACAGTGGAAACTTGAACACTAGACAGGTTTGAACTCTAGTAGTGGGGAACTCTTGAACAGTGGAACTTCACTTTTTCTCTGTCCGTTGGTATTTGATGAAGTAAATGAAAGCCATATTTTAAGAGTTTGCCCCCTGCATTCCTTCTTGACTTCAGGTTCATAGACTTTGAGATGATTATACACATCATCCAGGACTCATTGTGTCTAGATCATCCTGTTTCTCCAAACCATGGTGTTATATCAAGCCATTTCTGTGAAAGACTTGACAATAAAACTTTTTGGTTTAAGCATCATGTTCAATTGGACGTCCATGAACTCAAGATTGACTTACAAATGGCTGCTAACTTATGAAAGATTTGTTCAAGTGTCTCTGATCCTTCTAGCTTAAAGTTACCATCTTGCTGCTTCAGCTGATTCTTCTTTGTCTATTTGTGCTTCATTTCTCCAATAGGTTTCAAAATGGCTTCCTATAATTCTTTGGCAGTTTCATATTTGTTAAATCTTAACTGATGTTCATCAGGGAGAGCCAATAATAGAGTAGTTCTTGCCTTGACATCATTTCTCCTATCTGCTATGTCGTCCGCAGTTTAGCACAAGTTCTTCCCTTCTCTTTGCAGAACCTTCACCAGACTAAAACCTTTGATGGTTTCCTCCTGGAGGAGCTTTGTAGGATGTCACAAACTCTATGACTTCCCCCTTAGAGCATAGTGTTATGTTGTAGGTTACTGTGGATGTCTTCGATATGCTTTTCGCATTTGGTTTCAATCTTTCCAGTGACATAGATTGAGAAAGTATTGTGTTAAGTGAGAAGTAGGAGTTTGGTGAATATAATGATCCATTTCTGTTTGATGATTTGGTGATAGAATGGTAACGTGTGTTTATAGTCTTCTTGATCAAAAGTTTCTCAACAGAGCTCTAAATATTGATAGCCCATTTGTTGAATCCCAAAACTTGGATCTACAGCCTCTAGCATTGTAAGCTATTGTCACCTTGGATAATCCAACTAACATGAGAGAAAACCTTGGTTAGATATTTCAACAAGGTTATGCGGAATCTAACCTATAGTGATTAAGACGAATACAATGATATGAATGGAACAGTGAAATGAATATAACAATGAGTTACACAAAAAGCGTTAATATTATGATGCTAATAATACGGAGTTACTCAACCAGTTAACTAGGGGTTTACACACTTAAAGCTATGAGATTATATATATATGGAGATGTGTTTTTTACTACTCTAACTTAAGGACTCCTTTTATAGCACAAGGATCCCTGTACAAGAAAAAGGAAGTCTTTATCCGGAGTCTCCTAAAATAAAAGAGGATTTATACACAAAAATAGTATTCTAAGATATTACGCACTATTCTCACGTGCAGTCATTTGACTTTGTACGTAAATCGCTTTATTCCTTAGACGCAGTTGTGAAAGACTATCAGTAGTGGGATATAAAACCTTCAGAGCTGTGGACAAACAAACTAATTTACTAGCGCAAGTCGGGAAATCTACTCCTTTAGCTGAGTTGGGAATGATTCCTATAACTGAACAGTGGAATACACTTTATGAACATTTTTATTCCCAACACATTATAGTTTGTGGCATTTGAATCCATTTCACCCCCTAACGACTGTAGAAAGCAGCTTCCAATATGTGATGTCATAAGGCCGTTCGTTTAAACGAGTCCAACCTTCGGATCCCTAGCCCCCCTTCATCTTTAGGAAGACAAACCACATCACACGCTACTTTTGCTTTGCCACGACGCATACTTTCTTGACACCAAAGAAAACCCCTCATGATTTGTTCAATGTCAAGCAAAATACTATTAGGAAGAATAAACACCAATGCCCAAAAAACATGCAAGGAACCAATAACCGATTGATCAAGTTGTAACCTGCCCGCAATCGAGGAAACCAAAGGCACGCCAAGGTATTTAACCGGAAGACAGCCCTCTTCAAAAGGAAGAATTTGGAGAATAGAGAGCTTCACATGATTAAGAACATTACAAAAATAAGCCGTACTTTTAGGAAGACTTGGAGTTAGGCCTGAAGAATTCTTCAATTCATCCAAAGCCTCCACAATAACTCTAGCCGAACTTGCATCACCATAAGCAAATAAAAATAGATCATCTACAAAACAGAGGTTAACCAACTCCAATTTAGAACAATACCGATGATACGTAAAATCTTCTGAGCCTCTAACTCGTCTTTTAATCATAAGCGTCAATATTTCCATAATAAGAGTAAACAAATAAGGAGAAAGAGGATCGCCTTGACGAAGACCCCGCTTACCCTTAAAACACCCATGAAGAGAGCCATTGATGCTAATAGAAAATGAGGTTGAAGACACACATTCCATTATCCAACCAATCATTCGGTCATGGAAGCCAAAACCAATAAGCACCTCTTTAAGGAATCTCCATCGTATCATATGCTTTTTGAATATCAACTTTAAAAGCACATCTCGCAAGTCCCCGATCCAAGTGATAGTTATGCATAAGCTCTTGGGTAAGAAGAATATTATCCGATATGCTTCTACCTGGGACAAAGGCCGGCTGATTTGGACTAACCAACACTTTGAGACTTTCTTTGATGCGATTAACAATAATCTTGCTAACACATTTAAACAACACATTACAACAAGAGATCGGTCTGAAATCATTCACACGATTAGGGGACGCGACCTTCGAAATAAGAGCAATGATAGTATGGTTAATCTCCTTAAGCAGTTTACCATTAATGAAAAAGTCCTGAATAGCTTGTGTAATATCTGTAGCAACAATATCCCACGCTTTCTAAAAAAATGCAGCAGTGAAACCGTCGGGCCCTGGAGATTTATCATTACCCATCGAAAACATGGCCTCCTTAACCTCCTGGTCATTAACCATACGAACCATATCATGGGCAGTCTCCTCATCTAACTTGCTATGGAACAAACTATTAGTATCCATGTTGCTAACAATACTAGCTTGTTCAAGAAATACTTAATAATAGGACACAAAAGCATCTGCCACTTTTTCATTCTCGAACACCACACCATCATTGTTAGTCACAACATCAATACGACTTCTACTAACTCAACTTTTAACCGATTTATGAAAGTACGCTGAATTGGCATCTGGTATATGCTTAATTACACATACCATTTTCCATTAAAAACGGACTTAAAAGACTAAAAACGTACCAAAAATACATTGTATTTGTATGTTTTGCATTTGAATTGTGCAGGAAACGGATATTCAAGAAAAGGACGAAAAACAAAGCCAAAAACGATAAAACCAAGCACGGAATGGAAAAGACAAAGTCAAATCGAAGCCAAAGTCAGTCAAAGTCAGAAAGTCAACCCCGACAAAGTCAAAAGTCAACCAAGTGAAGAAAATACAACTTGAGGGACTAAAATTGCCAAACCTCAAGTTGTATTACAAGAATAAAAAGACAAGGGCTGAACTTGCAAATTGGGTGAAGTATAACTTTAGGGGCCAGTTCTGCCAAGCCCCTAAAGTTGTATCATAAAGGGACGAATTTTGCAATAAGTTTGTATAGGTTGAAGGGGCAATTCTGCCAAACTTTCAAACCTGTATTATCACAAGGACGAAATTTGCAGTGGAGATATATGACTTGAGGGGCTAAAGCTACCAACTTATCCAAAACCATTTTTTCCCGCCCAACTAAACCCAAGAACCACTCACGGGTTCCCTTCACCTTCTTTTACCCTGTAAACCATTCAACACCCTGGTTAAACATTTCCCCCTCCTCCACTATCTCCCCCAGCTTTATAATTGCCATGTTGGCAATCCCTCACCATTTCCAAGTGTTTTCGATGGCTTAGATGACTCAAAAGAAGCACAAAAGAAATTGAAGGCTGGGATTTGTTTGAGAATCACCTCACACAACAAGCACACTTGGGTTTTTGTCTCTACAATGAAACACAGAAGAAAGAAGAGAATGAAGACCAAGAAACCAAGTCCTTAATTCGTTTTAGTATAAATAAGGCCATTGTAACCCAAAGAGAGTAGTGTGGTCGTTTGTTTTTAATCTAGTTTTTAGTTAAATTTTAGCTTATTTTTATGCAATTTTATTTTTCCAAGTCTTGTAACTTTAATTTCAGCCTACACTCAAATATACCACAGCTTATGGATGATAAGCCAGTTTTGGATGGGCTTATGGACACTACTAGCTTGTTTTACACAAGCTAGAGCTTGTATATTCTTTGTTTAACCCTGTTTTAAGCAAGGGGGTTGTAAGTCTCTCTTTTTCTTATTTTTCTTATTTACTGTAGAACTGCTTATAGTGCTTATTTGTTACCTATATTTGCTTATTTATGCTTTATCATGATGTTTAGTGCTTATCTTGCTTAGTTGTTAGTTTAAAAATAGTTTGTGTCACTTTCTTAGTTAGTACTGGTAGTATGTTTAGTTAATACTATTGGATTGATTTAGCTTATTTAAGTGCTTATTGTTGATTAAAATATGCGTGTAAGTGTCTTATTTTGTTATTTGATAATCTGTTTTTAACAACTTAAGATCAAATAAGCTTGAAATATAAAAAAAATGATTTTTGAAAACTTTAAGGGGTGTTTGGAACAAGCAGTACTAACCCATAGTTAGTACTGCTAGTTCTCTTTTGGGATTTTAAAGCTAGCAGTACTAACTCAAAGCTAGCAGTACTAACTCCAAGTTAGTACTGATAGTTAACACTGTTAGTACTGTTAGTTCATTTTAGCTTATTAGGTTATTATTTCTGCTTATTTAAGATTTGTTTAGCTTTTTAGAGTAGATTAAGAACATTTTCGTTTACTGTCTTTAGTAGAGCTTATTTAAGCTTATTTGCCTTTTCAAAGTAATTTTAAGAGTTTATCAGTTTTTAGTTTTTAGCTTATTCTCCATTCTAATTTATTCTAGTTGCTTATTCTTATGCCTGAGTGCTTATTAGGGGTAGTTAAATATCTGTTTTAGCCTATTTGCTTATTTCTTGTTTCATTGTGTTTTGTTAAAGCTAGCAGTATTAACTCTAAGTTAGTACTGGTAGTTAATACTGTTAGTAATGTTGTTAGTACTGCTGAGTTTCTCCTTCTTAACTTAGTTTAATTGCTTGCTGAATTTGCTTATTTAGAGTTAGTCTAGCTTATTTGGTTTGTCTTAAGCTTATTTGAGCTTATTTGTGTCTTAGTATAAAATTTTTAAGTGTTTTTACCATTCCTAACCTTAGTTATGCAAGTTCAGGAATTCCAAAAACTTGCTAATGGTACAAAAAAAAGTTACAACTGAATTAAAAGTCACATGAACCCCAATTGCAGATATATGATGGACATAATGTAAACTGGTGCTTATTGCTAATACTTCTCGGTGGACACACCATTTTGAACGCTACCATTAAACCCATGATATGGGACTTCACCAAAGTATTCTGAAAAGGCATCAAAATCAGGTCCAGAGTTGAACTTGACAAAACGGTTGATATGATTTGGAAGTGTATACATTGAAACAGCACGGTATTAACGCCCACAAATCAGATCCTGAAAAGCGGACCCTTGACAGATGCGTACCATTTTTGAAAAACATATTTCACTTCCTGCACAATGAAACAATACATAAATGTGGATAACAACGAATCAACAGCAAAATTATATACAAAGTATAAGTGGCAAAATGTGTAGTTTAGATCGGGTCACGGGTTTAGATTGGTTTGGGTTTAAATGGGACCAGGTGTACATGGGTCATTTATTCCTATCCTCAATGCGTACTTACTGGGCTTTCTGTGGTGCAATTGTAAAAGAAAATGATGACATTCTTAAAGGTTCCATCTGGTGTCAAGGTAAACTATATTCTTGATTTTGTACGAACAGTGACTAACATAAAACCTTTGTAATCTAAGGGTGCGTTTGGCAGGTAAGTGGGATTGGAAATGAGTATTGGTTTCAAAGAAAAGTAGGAAAGATAAAATAATAATATTAAATTTTATATAAAAAAATAATTAGGAAAGAGAATGTAATAAAATATTTTTTGCGTGTGTTTTAGGTGAAAGAGAAAGAGATAGATTTTTATAATGCTAGTGGTGAGATATTTATACCTACGCAATTTTACTCTTGACAATTCGGTTTGCGGGACCTATTTGGATTTAGTAATTCAAAAAATACCCACATACCCAACAAATTGAGAAATATATATCATATCCATTCTTTGAATCTAAGGGTAGATAACAAACGGGCCCTAAAAAGAACATGTAAATTATAGATAAAACATAAACAATAGAGAATAAGTAGACAAGTTAGCCGGCCCGAATTTCGTTTCAACTGGTGCTTCAAAATGACAGGGTTTAAACTTGATACACTACAAGAAAAAGGTCCTTTAGTGACACTTTTTTTGGTGACACATGTAAAAAGTGTCAACAAAAGTCCACGTATCCTTACACTTTTAAAAAGAGTGTGAGCATAGTTTCAGTTTTATCCACACATTTTGAAAAGTGTAAGTTTTGCGTACAAAATTTTAAAAGTGTGAGGAGATGTGAACTGTTTTGCTTACATATTATAAAAAGTGTTAGGATATGTGAAGTTTTACCTACACTTTTTGTAAAGTGTGTATAAAAGTCTAGTGTTTACCTACACTTTTTAAAATGTGTAGGCAAAACTATAATTTTACTTACGTTTTTTAAGGAATGTGACTATGTGAGTAGAAATTTTATTTAAACTACGAAATCAAAAGTCTATGCTTTTACCCACATTTTTTAATAAGCATGAGTAAATTTATTGTTTTACCTACACTTTTTAATAAGTTTGAGCAAATGTTACTCTAACACACTTTTACATATTACCATAGTAGATAGATAGAAATATGTAAATGTGTTCATCTGTTTATTGTGTTATACTGTAACTTTTCTTTTACTAACAAAATAATGTTGGCGTGACTCCTTTTGGTTAAAAAAATATCACGTGTGTTATAAATTTAACTTAAATAAACTTACCGCACAATTACATAAACATCATTCACCAAACACCCAGTTAAACAAAATTGTTAAACTAATTGCTCAAATTCACCCACTCAAA